>CAWVQG010000110.1:0-54010 GCA_963932195.1 Empis livida
TTTTGCACCCAAATAACGGGAAAAAAAGAAAAAAAAAGTTATTTGAAATATTTTGGTTTTCTGTTTTTGTCCTTATATTGCACCCAAATAACGGGAAAAAATAAAAAAAAAAGTTATTTGAAATATTTTGGTTTTCTGATTTTGTCCCTTATTTTGCACCCAAATAACAGGAAAAATAAAAACAAAATTATCTGAAATATTTTGGTTTTCTGTTTTTGTCCTTATTTTGCACCCAAATAACGGGAAAAAAGAAAAAAATAGTTATTTGAAATATTTTGGTTTTGTGTTTTTGCTCTTATTTTGCCACTAAATAACGGGAAAAAAATAAAAAATAAGTTAGTTGAAATATTTTGGTTTTCTGTTTTTGTCCTTATTTTGCACCCAAATAACGTGAAAAAATAAAAAAAAGGTATTTGAAATATTTTGGTTTTCTGTTTTTGTCCTTATATTGCACCCAAATAACGGGAAAAAATAAAAAAAAAAGTTATTTGAAATATTTTGGTTTTCTGATTTTGTCCTTATTTTGCACCCAAATAACAGGAAAAATAAAAACAAAATTATCTGAAATATTTTGGTTTTCTGTTTTTGTCCTTATTTTGCACCCAAATAACGGGAAAAAATAAAAAAAAAAGTTATTTGAAATATTTTGGTTTTCTGTTTTTGTCCTTATTTTGCACCCAAATAACGGGAAAAAATAAAAAAAAAGTTATTTGAAATATTTTGGTTTTCTGTTTCTGTCCTTATTTTCCACCTAAATAACGGGAAAAAAGAAAAAAAAAAGTTATCTGAAATATTTTGGTTTTCTGTTTTTGTCCTTATTTAGCACCCAAATAACGGGAAAAAAGAAAAAAAAAGTTATCTGAAATATTTTGGTTTTCTGTTTTTGTCCTTATTTTGCACCCAAATAACGGGAAAAAAGAAAAAACAAGTTATCTGAAATATTTTGGTTTTCTGTTTTTGTCCTTATTTTGCACCCAAATAACGGGAAAAAAGAAAAAAAAAGTTATCTGAAATATTTTGGTTTTCTGTTTTTGTCCTTATTTTGCACTAAATAACGGGAAAAAATAAAAAAAAAATTATTTGAAATATTTTGGTTTTCTGTTTTTGTCCTTATTTTGCCACTAAATAACGGGAAAAAATAAGTTATTTGAAATATTTTGGTTTTCTGTTTTTGTCCTTATTTTACACCGAAATAACGTGAAAAAATAAAAAAAAAGTTATTTGAAATATTTTGGTTTTCTGTTTTTGTCCTTATTTTGCACCCAAATAACGGGAAAAAAGAAAAAAAAAGTTATTTGAAATATTTTGGTTTTCTGTTTTTGCCCTTATTTTGCCACTAAATAACGGGAAAAAATAAAAAATAAGTTATTTGAAATATTTTGGTTTTCTGTTTTTGTCCTTATTTTGCACCCAAATAACGGGAAAAAATAAAAAAAAGGTTATTTGAAATATTTTGGTTTTCTGTTTCTGTCCTTATTTTGCACCTAAATAACGGGAAAAAAGAAAAAAAAAGTTATCTGAAATATTTTGGTTTTCTGTTTTTGTCCTTATTTTGCACCCAAATAACGGGAAAAAAGAAAAAAAAAGTTATCTGAAATATTTTGGTTTTCTGTTTTTGTCCTTATTTTGCACAAAATAACGGGAAAATATAAAAAAAAAATTATTTGAAATATTTTGGTTTTCTGTTTTTGTCCTTATTTTGCCACTAATTAACGGGAAAAAATAAGTTATTTGAAATATTTTGGTTTTCTGTTTTTGTCCTTATTTTGCACCCAAATAACGGGAAAAAAAAAAAAAAAGTTATTTGAAATATTTTGGTTTTCTGTTTTTGCCCTTATTTTGCCACTAAATAACGGGAAAAAATAAAAAATAAGTTATTTGAAATATTTTAGTTTTCTGTTTTTGTCCTTATTTTGCCACTAAATAACGGGAAAAAATAAAAAATAAGTTATTTGAAATATTTTGGTTTTCTGTTTTTGTCCTTATTTTGCACCCAAATAACGTGAAAAAATAAAAAAAAAGTTATTTCAAATATTTTGGTTTTCAGTTTTTGTCCTTATTTTGCACCCAAATAACGGGAAAAAATAAAAAAAAAAGTTATTTGAAATATTTTGGTTTTCTGATTTTGTCCTTATTTTGCACCCAAATAACAGGAAAAATAAAAAAAAAAATTATCTGAAATATTTTGGTTTTCTGTTTTTGTCCTTATTTTGCACCCAAATAACGGGAAATAAGAAAAAAAAAGTTATTTGAAATATTTTGGTTTTCTGTTTTTGTCTTTATTTTGCACCCAAATAACACGAAAAAAAAAAAAAAAAAGTTATTTGAAATATTTTGGTTTTCTGTTTTTGTCCTTATTTTGCACCCAAATAACGTGAAAAAATAAAAAAAAAATATTTAATATATTTTGGTTTTCTGATTTTGTCCTTATTTTGCACCCAAATAACAGGAAAAATAAAAAAAAAATTATCTGAAATATTTTGGTTTTCTGTTTTTGTCCTTATTTTGCCACTAAATCACGGGAAAAAATAAAAAATAAGTTATTTGAAATATTTTGGTTTTCTGTTTTTGTCCTTATTTTGCACCCAAATAACGGGAAAAAATAAAAAAAAAAGTTATTTGAAATATTTTGGTTGTCTGTTTTTGTCCTTATTTTGCACCCAAATAACAGGAAAAAATAAAAAAAAAAGTTATTTGAAATATTTTGGTTTTCTGTTATGGTCCTTATTTTGCACCCAAATAACGGGAAAAAATAAAAAAAAGTTATTTGAAATATTTTGGTTTTCTGTTTCTGTCCTTACTTTGCACCTAAATAACGGGAAAAAAGAAAAAAAAAGTTATCTGAAATATTTTGGTTTTCTGTTTTTGTCCTTATTTTGCACCCAAATAACGGGAAAAAAGAAAAAAAAAAGTTATCTGAAATATTTTGGTTTTCTGTTTTTGTCCTTATTTTGCTCCCAAATAACGGGAAAAAAGAAAAAAAAAGTTATTTGAAATATTTTGGTTTTCTGTTTTTGTCCTTATTTTGCACCCAAATAACGGGAAAAAAGAAAAAAAAAGTTATTTGAAATATTTTGGTTTTCTGTTTTTGTCCTTATTTTGCCACTAAATCACGGGAAAAAATAAAAAATAAGTTATTTGAAATATTTTGGTTTTCTGTTTTTGTCCTTATTTTGCACCCAAATAACGTGAAAAAATAAAAAAAAAGTTATTTGAAATATTTTGGTTTTCTTTTTTTGTCCTTATTTTGCACCTAAATAACGGGAAAAAAGAAAAAAAAAGTTATTTGAAATATTTTGGTTTTCTGTTTTAGTCCTTATTTTGCACCCAAATAACGGGAAAAAATAAAAAAAAAAGTTATTTGAAATATTTTGGTTGTCTGTTTTTGTCCTTATTTTGCACCCAAATAACAGGAAAAAATAAAAAAAAAAGTTATTTGAAATATTTTGGTTTTCTGTTATGGTCCTTATTTTGCACCCAAATAACGGGAAAAAATAAAAAAAAGTTATTTGAAATATTTTGGTTTTCTGTTTCTGTCCTTACTTTGCACCTAAATAATGGGAAAAAAGAAAAAAAAAGTTATCTGAAATATTTTGGTTTTCTGTTTTTGTCCTTATTTTGCACCCAAATAACGGGAAAAAAGAAAAAAAAAGTTATTTGAAATATTTTGGTTTTCTGTTTTTGTCCTTATTTTGCACCCAAATAACGGGAAAAAAGAAAAAAAAAGTTATTTGAAATATTTTGGTTTTCTGTTTTTGTCCTTATTTTGCCACTAAATAACGGGAAAAAATAAAAAATAAGTTATTTGAAATATTTTGGTTTTCTGCTTTTGTCCTTATTTTACACCCAAATAACGTGAAAAAATAAAAAAAAAGTTATTTGAAATATTTTGGTTTTCTGTTTTTGTCCTTATTTTGCACCCAAATAACGGGAAAAAAGAAAAAAAAAGTTATTTGAAATATTTTGGTTTTCTGTTTTTGTCCTTATTTTGCCACTAAATAACGGGAAAAAATAAAAAATAAGTTATTTGAAATATTTTGGTTTTCTGTTTTTGTCCTTATTTTGCACCCAAATAACGTGCAAAAATAAAAAAAAAGTTATTTGAAATATTTTGGTTTTCTGTTTTTGTCCTTATTTTGCACCCAAATAACGGGAAAAAATAAAAAAAAAAGTTATTTGAAATATTTTGGTTTTCTGTTTTTGTCCCTATTTTGCCACTAAATAACGGGAAAAAATAAAAAATAAGTTATTTGAAATATTTTGGTTTTCTGTTTTTGTCCTAATTTTGCACCAAAATAACGTGAAAAAATAAAAAAAAATTTATTTCAAATATTTTGGTTTTCAGTTTTTGTCTTTATTTTGCACCCAAATAACGGGAAAAAAGAAAAAAAAAGTTATTTGAAATATTTTGGTTTTCTGTTTTTGTCCTTATTTTGCACCCAAATAACGGGAAAAAATAAAAAAAAAGTTATTTGAAATATTTTGGTTTTCTGTTTTTGTCCTTATTTTGCACCCAAATAACAGGAAAAATAAAAAAAAAAATTATCTGAAATATTTTGGTTTTCTGTTTTTGTCCTTATCTTGCACCCAAATAACGGCAAAAAAGAAAAAGAAAGTTATTTGAAATATTTTGGGAAAAAATAAAAAAAAAGTTATTTGAAATATTTTGGTTTTCTGTTTTTGTCCTTATTTTGCACCCAAATAACGGGAAAAAATAAAAAAAAAAGTTATTTGAAATATTTTGGTTTTCTGTTTTTGTCTTTATTTTGCACCCAAATAACAGGAAAAAATAAAAAAAAAAGTTATTTGAAATATTTTGGTTTTCTGTTTTTGTCCTTATTTTGCACCCAAATAACGTGAAAAAATAAAAAAAAATTATTTGAAATATTTTGGTTTTCCGTTTTTGTCCTTATTTTGCACCCAAATAACGGGAAAAAATAAAAAAAAAAGTTATTTGAAATATTTTGGTTTTCTGATTTTGTCCTTATTTTGCACCCAAATAACAGGAAAAATAAAAAAAAAATTATCTGAAATATTTTGGTTTTCTGTTTTTGTCCTTATTTTGCACCCAAATAACGGGAAAAAATAAAAAAAAAGTTATTTGAAATATTTTGGTTTTCTGTTTCTGTCCTTACTTTGCACCTAAATAACGGGAAAAAAGAAAAAAAAAGTTATCTGAAATATTTTGGTTTTCTGTTTTTGTCCTTATTTTGCACCCAAATAACGGGAAAAAAGAAAAAAAAAGTTATCTGAAATATTTTGGTTTTCTGTTTTTGTGCTTATTTTGCACCCAAATAACGGGAAAAAAGAAAAAAAAAGTTATTTGAAATATTTTGGTTTTCTGTTTTTGTCCTTATTTTGCACCCAAATAACGGGAAAAAAGAAAAAAAAAGTTATTTGAAATATTTTGGTTTTCTGTTTTTGTCCTTATTTTGCCACTAAATAACGGGAAAAAATAAAAAATAAGTTATCTGAAATATTTTGGTTTTCTGTTTTTGTCCTTATTTTGCACCCAATAACGGGAAAAAAGAAAAAAAAAGTTATTTGAAATATTTTGGTTTTCTGTTTTTGTCCTTATTTTGCCACTAAATAACGGGAAAAAATAAAAAATAAGTTATTTGAAATATTTTGGTTTTCTGTTTTTGTCCTTATTTTGCACCCAAATAACGTGAAAAAATAAAAAAAAGTTATTTGAAATATTTTGGTTTTCTGTTTTTGTCCTTATTTTGCACCCAAATAACGGGAAAAAATACAAAAAAAGTTATTTAAAATATTTTGGTTTTCTGTTTTTGTCCTTATTTTGCCACTAAATAACGGGAAAAAATAAAAAATAAGTTATTTGAAATATTTTGGTTTTCTGTTTTTGTCCTTATTTTGCACCCAAATAACGTGAAAAAATAAAAAAAAAGTTATTTCAAATATTTTGGTTTTCAGTTTTTGTCCTTATTTTGCACCCAAATAACGGGAAAAAAGAAAAAAAAAGTTATTTGAAATATTTTGGTTTTCTGTTTTTGTCCTTATTTTGCACCCAAATAACGGGAAAAAATAAAAAAAAAAGTTATTTGAAATATTTTGGTTTTCTGTTTTTGTCCTTATTTTGCCACTAAATAACGGGAAAAAATAAAAAATAAGTTATTTGAAATATTTTGGTTTTCTGATTTTGTCCTTATTTTGCACCCAAATAACAGGAAAAATAAAAAAAAAAATTATCTGAAATATTTTGGTTTTCTGTTTTTGTCCTTATTTTGCACCCAAATAACGGGAAAAAAGAAAAAAAAAGTTATTTGAAATATTTTGGTTTTCTGTTTTTGTCCTTATTTTGCACCCAAATAACGGGAAAAAATAAAAAAAAAGTTATTTGAAATATTTTGGTTTTCTGTTTTTGTCCTTATCTTGCACCCAAATAACGGCAAAAAAGAAAAAGAAAGTTGTTTGAAATATTTTGATTTTCCGTTTTTGTCCTTATTTTGCACCCAAATAACGGGAAAAAATAAAAAAAAAGTTATTTGAAATATTTTGGTTTTCTGTTTTTGTCCTTATTTTGCACCCAAATAACGGGAAAAGAAAAAAAAAAAGTTATTTGAAATATTTTGGTTTTCTGTTTTGTCCTTATTTTGCACCCAAATAACGGGAAAAAAGATTAAAAAAAATTATGTGAAATATTTTCTGTTTTTGTCCTTATTTTGCACCCAAATAACGGGAAAAAAGAAAAAAAAAGTTATCTGAAATATTTTGGTTTTCTGTTTTTGTCTTTATTTTGCACCCAAATAACGGGAAAAAAGAAAAAAAAAGTTGTCTGAAATATTTTGGTTTTCTGTTTTTGTCCTTATTTTGCACCCAAGTAACGGGAAAAAAGAAAAAAAAGTTTTTTGAAATATTTTGGTTTTATGTTTTTGCCCTTATTTTGCACCCAAATAACGGGACAAAATAAAAAAGAAGTTGTCTGCAATATTTTGGTTTTCTGTTTTTGTCCTTATTTTGCACCCAAATAACGGGACAAAATAAAAAAAAAGTTGTCTGAAATATTTTGGTTTCCTGTTTTTGTCCTTATTTTGCACCCAAGTAACGGGAAAAAAGAAAAAAAATTATTTGCAATGTTTTGGTTTTCTGTTTTTGTCCTTATTTTGCACCTAAATAACGGGAAAACAGAAAAAAAAGTTATCTGAAATATTTTGGTTTTCTGTTTTTGTCCTTATTTTGCACCCAAATAACGGGAAAAAAGAAAAAAAAAGTTATTTGAAATATTTTGGTTTTCTGTTTTTGTCCTTATTTTGCACCCAAATAACGGGAAAAAAGAAAAAAAAAGTTATTTGAAATATTTTGGTTTTCTGTTTTTGTCCTTATTTTGCCCCTAAATAACGGGAAAAAATAAAAAATAAGTTATTTGAAATATTTTGGTATTCTGTTTTTGTCCTTATTTTACACCCAAATAACATGAAAAAATAAAAAAAAAGTTATTTCAAATATTTTGGTTTTCTGTTTTTGTCCTTATTTTGCACCCAAATAACGGGAAAAAATAAAAAGTTATTTGAAATATTTTGGTTTTCTGTTTTTGTCCTTATTTTGCCACTAAATAACGGGAAAAAATAAAAAATAAGTAATTTGAAATATTTTGGTTTTCTGTTTTTGTCCTTATTTTGCACCCAAATAACGTGAAAAAATAAAAAAAAGTTATTTGAAATATTTTGGTTTTCTGTTTTGTCCTTATTTTGCACCCAAATAACGGGAAAAAATAAAAAAAAAAGTTATTTGAAATATTTTGGTTTTCTGTTTTTGTCCTTATTTTGCCACTAAATAACGGGAAAAAATAAAAAATAAGTTATTTGAAATGTTTTGGTTTTCTGTTTTTGTCCTTATTTTGCACCCAAATAACGTGAAAAAATAAAAAAAAAGTTATTTCAAATATTTTGGTTTTCTGTTTTTGTCCTTATTTTGCCACTAAATAACGGGAAAAAATAAAAAATAAGTTATTTGAAATGTTTTGGTTTTCTGTTTTGTCCTTATTTTGCACCCAAATAACGGGAAAAAATAAAAAAAAAAGTTATTTGAAATATTTTGGTTTTCTGTTTTTGTCCTTATTTTGCCACTAAATAACGGGAAAAAATAAAAAATAAGTTATTTGAAATGTTTTGGTTTTCTGTTTTTGTCCTTATTTTGCACCCAAATAACGTGAAAAAATAAAAAAAAAGTTATTTCAAATATTTTGGTTTTCAGTTTTTGTCCTTATTTTGCACCCAAATAACGGGAAAAAAGAAAAAAAAAGTTATTTGAAATATTTTGGTTTTCTGTTTTTGTCCTTATTTTGCACCCAAATAACGGGAAAAAATAAAAAAAAAAGTTATTTGAAATATTTTGGTTTTCTGTTTTTGTCCTTATTTTGCCACTAAATAACGGGAAAAAATAAAAAATAAGTTATTTGAAATATTTTGGTTTTCTGATTTTGTCCTTATTTTGCACCCAAATAACGGGAAAAAAGAAAAAAAAAGTTATTTGAAATATTTTGGTTTTCTGTTTTTGTCCTTATTTTGCACCCAAATAACGGGAAAAAATAAAAAAAAAGTTATTTGAAATATTTTGGTTTTCTGTTTTTGTCCTTATCTTGCACCCAAATAACGGCAAAAAAGAAAAAGAAAGTTATTTGAAATATTTTGATTTTCCGTTTTTGTCCTTATTTTGCACCCAAATAACGGGAAAAAATAAAAAAAAAGTTATTTGAAATATTTTGGTTTTCTGTTTTTGTCCTTATTTTGCACCCAAATAACGGGAAAAGAAAAAAAAAAAGTTATTTGAAATATTTTGGTTTTCTGTTTTGTCCTTATTTTGCACCCAAATAACGGGAAAAAAGATTAAAAAAAATTATGTGAAATATTTTCTGTTTTTGTCCTTATTTTGCACCCAAATAACGGGAAAAAAGAAAAAAAAAGTTATCTGAAATATTTTGGTTTTCTGTTTTTGTCTTTATTTTGCACCCAAATAACGGGAAAAAAGAAAAAAAAAGTTATCTGAAATATTTTGGTTTTCTGTTTTTGTCCTTATTTTGCACCCAAATAACGGGAAAAACGAAAAAAAAAGTTGTCTGAAATATTTTGGTTTTCTGTTTTTGTCCTTATTTTGCACCCAAGTAACGGGAAAAAAGAAAAAAAAGTTATTTGAAATATTTTGGTTTTCTGTTTTTGCCCTTATTTTGCACCCAAATAACGGGACAAAATAAAAAAAAAGTTGTCTGCAATATTTTGGTTTTCTGTTTTTGTCCTTATTTTGCACCCAAATAACGGGACAAAATAAAAAAAAAGTTGTCTGAAATATTTTGGTTTCCTGTTTTTGTCCTTATTTTGCACCCAAGTAACGGGAAAAAATAAAAAAAATTATTTGCAATGTTTTGGTTTTCTGTTTTTGTCCTTATTTTGCACCTAAATAACGGGAAAACAGAAAAAAAAAGTTATCTGAAATATTTTGGTTTTCTGTTTTTGTCCTTATTTTGCACCCAAATAACGGGAAAAAAGAAAAAAAAAGTTATTTGAAATATTTTGGTTTTCTGTTTTTGTCCTTATTTTGCACCCAAATAACGGGAAAAAAGAAAAAAAAAGTTATTTGAAATATTTTGGTTTTCTGTTTTTGTCCTTATTTTGCCCCTAAATAACGGGAAAAAATAAAAAATAAGTTATTTGAAATATTTTGGTATTCTGTTTTTGTCCTTATTTTACACCCAAATAACATGAAAAAATAAAAAAAAAGTTATTTGAAATATTTTGGTTTTCTGTTTTTGTCCTTATTTTGCACCCAAATAACGGGAAAAAAGAAAAAGTTATTTGAAATATTTTGGTTTTCTGTTTTTGTCCTTATTTTGCCACTAAATAACGGGAAAAAATAAAAAATAAGTTATTTGAAATATTTTGGTTTTCTGTTTTTGTCCTTATTTTGCACCCAAATAACGTGAAAAAATAAAAAAAAGTTATTTCAAATATTTTGGTTTTCTGTTTTTGTCCTTATTTTGCACCCAAATAACGGGAAAAAATAAACAAAAAAGTTATTTGAAATATTTTGGTTTTCTGTTTTTGTCCTTATTTTGCCACTAAATAACGGGAAAAAATAAAAAATAAGTTATTTGAAATATTTTGGTTTTCTGTTTTTGTCCTTATTTTGCACCCAAATAACGTGAAAAAATAAAAAAAAAGTTATTTCAAATATTTTGGTTTTCAGTTTTTGTCCTTATTTTGCACCCAAATAACGGGAAAAAAGAAAAAAAAAGTTATTTGAAATATTTTGGTTTTCTGTTTTTGTCCTTATTTTGCACCCAAATAACGGGAAAAAATAAAAAAAAAAGTTATTTGAAATATTTTGGTTTTCTGTATTTGTCCTTATTTTGCCACTAAATAACGGGAAAAAATAAAAAATAAGTTATTTGAAATATTTTGGTTTTCTGATTTTGTCCTTATTTTGCACCCAAATAACAGGAAAAATAAAAAAAAAAATTATCTGAAATATTTTGGTTTTCTGTTTTTGTCCTTATTTTGCACCCAAATAACGGGAAAAAAGAAAAAAAAAATTTTTTAAAAATATTTTGGTTTTCTGTTTTTGTCCTTATTTTGCACCCAAATAACGGGAAAAAATAAAAAAAAATTATTTGAAATATTTTGGTTTTCTGTTTTTGTCCTTATCTTGCACCCAAATAACGGCAAAAAAGAAAAAGAAAGTTATTTGAAATATTTTGATTTTCCGTTTTTGTCCTTATTTTGCACCCAAATAACGGGAAAAAATAAAAAAAAAGTTATTTGAAATATTTTGGTTTTCTGTTTTTGTCCTTATTTTGCACCCAAATAACGGGAAAAGAAAAAAAAAAAGTTATTTGAAATATTTTGGTTTTCTGTTTTTGTCCTTATTTTGCACCCAAATAACGGGAAAAAAGATTAAAAAAAATTATTTGAAATATTTTCTGTTTTTGTCCTTATTTTGCACCCAAATAACGGGAAAAAAGAAAAAAAAAGTTATCTGAAATATTTTGGTTTTCTGTTTTTGTCTTTATTTTGCACCCAAATAACGGGAAAAAAGAAAAAAAAAGTTATCTGAAATATTTTGGTTTTCTGTTTTTGTCCTTATTTTGCACCCAAATAACGGGAAAAACGAAAAAAAAAGTTGTCTGAAATATTTTGGTTTTCTGTTTTTGTCCTTATTTTGCACCCAAGTAACGGGAAAAAAGAAAAAAAAGTTATTTGAAATATTTTGGTTTTCTGTTTTTGCCCTTATTTTGCACCCAAATAACGGGACAAAATAAAAAAAAAGTTGTATGCAATATTTTGGTTTTCTGTTATGGTCCTTATTTTGCACCCAAATAACGGGAAAAAATAAAAAAAAAGTTATTTGAAATATTTTGGTTTTCTGTTTTTGTCCTTATTTTGCACCCAAATAACGGGAAAAGAAAAAAAAAAAGTTATTTGAAATATTTTGGTTTTCTGTTTTGTCCTTATTTTGCACCCAAATAACGGGAAAAAAGATTAAAAAAAATTATGTGAAATATTTTCTGTTTTTGTCCTTATTTTGCACCCAAATAACGGGAAAAAAGAAAAAAAAAGTTATCTGAAATATTTTGGTTTTCTGTTTTTGTCTTTATTTTGCACCCAAATAACGGGAAAAAAGAAAAAAAAAGTTATCTGAAATATTTTGGTTTTCTGTTTTTGTCCTTATTTTGCACCCAAATAACGGGAAAAACGAAAAAAAAAGTTGTCTGAAATATTTTGGTTTTCTGTTTTTGTCCTTATTTTGCACCCAAGTAACGGGAAAAAAGAAAAAAAAGTTATTTGAAATATTTTGGTTTTCTGTTTTTGCCCTTATTTTGCACCCAAATAACGGGACAAAATAAAAAAAAAGTTGTCTGCAATATTTTGGTTTTCTGTTTTTGTCCTTATTTTGCACCCAAATAACGGGACAAAATAAAAAAAAAGTTGTCTGAAATATTTTGGTTTCCTGTTTTTGTCCTTATTTTGCACCCAAGTAACGGGAAAAAAGAAAAAAAATTATTTGCAATGTTTTGGTTTTCTGTTTTTGTCCTTATTTTGCACCTAAATAACGGGAAAACAGAAAAAAAAAGTTATCTGAAATATTTTGGTTTTCTGTTTTTGTCCTTATTTTGCACCCAAATAACGGGAAAAAAGAAAAAAAAAGTTATTTGAAATATTTTGGTTTTCTGTTTTTGTCCTTATTTTGCACCCAAATAACGGGAAAAAAGAAAAAAAAAGTTATTTGAAATATTTTGGTTTTCTGTTTTTGTCCTTATTTTGCCCCTAAATAACGGGAAAAAATAAAAAATAAGTTATTTGAAATATTTTGGTATTCTGTTTTTGTCCTTATTTTACACCCAAATAACATGAAAAAATAAAAAAAAAGTTATTTGAAATATTTTGGTTTTCTGTTTTTGTCCTTATTTTGCACCCAAATAACGGGAAAAAAGAAAAAGTTATTTGAAATATTTTGGTTTTCTGTTTTTGTCCTTATTTTGCCACTAAATAACGGGAAAAAATAAAAAATAAGTTATTTGAAATATTTTGGTTTTCTGTTTTTGTCCTTATTTTGCACCCAAATAACGTGAAAAAATAAAAAAAAGTTATTTGAAATATTTTGGTTTTCTGTTTTTGTCCTTATTTTGCACCCAAATAACGGGAAAAAATAAAAAAAAAAGTTATTTGAAATATTTTGGTTTTCTGTTTTTGTCCTTATTTTGCCACTAAATAACGGGAAAAAATAAAAAATAAGTTATTTGAAATATTTTGGTTTTCTGTTTTTGTCCTTATTTTGCACCCAAATAACGTGAAAAAATAAAAAAAAAGTTATTTCAAATATTTTGGTTTTCAGTTTTTGTCCTTATTTTGCACCCAAATAACGGGAAAAAAGAAAAAAAAAGTTATTTGAAATATTTTGGTTTTCTGTTTTTGTCCTTATTTTGCACCCAAATAACGGGAAAAAATAAAAAAAAAATTATTTGAAATATTTTGGTTTTCTGTATTTGTCCTTATTTTGCCACTAAATAACGGGAAAAAATAAAAAATAAGTTATTTGAAATATTTTGGTTTTCTGATTTTGTCCTTATTTTGCACCCAAATAACAGGAAAAATAAAAAAAAAAATTATCTGAAATATTTTGGTTTTCTGTTTTTGTCCTTATTTTGCACCCAAATAACGGGAAAAAAGAAAAAAAATTTTTTTTTTAAATATTTTGGTTTTCTGTTTTTGTCCTTATTTTGCACCCAAATAACGGGAAAAAATAAAAAAAAATTATTTGAAATATTTTGGTTTTCTGTTTTTGTCCTTATCTTGCACCCAAATAACGGCAAAAAAGAAAAAGAAAGTTATTTGAAATATTTTGATTTTCCGTTTTTGTCCTTATTTTGCACCCAAATAACGGGAAAAAATAAAAAAAAAGTTATTTGAAATATTTTGGTTTTCTGTTTTTGTCCTTATTTTGCACCCAAATAACGGGAAAAGAAAAAAAAAAAGTTATTTGAAATATTTTGGTTTTCTGTTTTTGTCCTTATTTTGCACCCAAATAACGGGAAAAAAGATTAAAAAAAATTATTTGAAATATTTTCTGTTTTTGTCCTTATTTTGCACCCAAATAACGGGAAAAAAGAAAAAAAAAGTTATCTGAAATATTTTGGTTTTCTGTTTTTGTCTTTATTTTGCACCCAAATAACGGGAAAAAAGAAAAAAAAAGTTATCTGAAATATTTTGGTTTTCTGTTTTTGTCCTTATTTTGCACCCAAATAACGGGAAAAACGAAAAAAAAAGTTGTCTGAAATATTTTGGTTTTCTGTTTTTGTCCTTATTTTGCACCCAAGTAACGGGAAAAAAGAAAAAAAAGTTATTTGAAATATTTTGGTTTTCTGTTTTTGCCCTTATTTTGCACCCAAATAACGGGACAAAATAAAAAAAAAGTTGTATGCAATATTTTGGTTTTCTGTTATGGTCCTTATTTTGCACCCAAATAACGGGAAAAAATAAAAAAAAGTTATTTGAAATATTTTGGTTTTCTGTTTTTGTCCTTATTTTGCACCAAAATAACGGGAAAAAAGAAAAAAAAAGTTGTTTGAAATATTTTGGTTTTCTGTTTTTGTCCTTATTTTGCACCCAAATAACGGGAAAAGAAAAAAAAAAAGTTATTTGAAATATTTTGGTTTTCTGTTTTTGTCCTTATTTTGCACCCAAATAACGGGAAAAAAGATTAAAAAAAATTATTTGAAATATTTTCTGTTTTTGTCCTTATTTTGCACCCAAATAACGGGAAAAAAGAAAAAAAAAGTTATCTGAAATATTTTGGTTTTCTGTTTTTGTCTTTATTTTGCACCCAAATAACGGGAAAAAAGAAAAAAAAAGTTATCTGAAATATTTTGGTTTTCTGTTTTTGTCCTTATTTTGCACCCAAATAACGGGAAAAACGAAAAAAAAAGTTGTCTGAAATATTTTGGTTTTCTGTTTTTGTCCTTATTTTGCACCCAAGTAACGGGAAAAAAGAAAAAAAAGTTATTTGAAAAATTTTGGTTTTCTGTTTTTGCCCTTATTTTGCACCCAAATAACGGGACAAAATAAAAAAAAAGTTGTATGCAATATTTTGGTTTTCTGTTATGGTCCTTATTTTGCACCCAAATAACGGGAAAAAATAAAAAAAGGTTATTTGAAATATTTTGGTTTTCTGTTTTTGTCCTTATTTTGCACCTAAATAACGGGAAAACAGAAAAAAAAAGTTATCTGAAATATTTTGGTTTTCTGTTTTTGTCCTTATTTTGCACCCAAATAACGGGAAAAAAGAAAAAAAAGTTATCTGAAATATTTTGGTTTTCTGTGTTTGTCCTTATTTTGCACCCAAATAACGGGAAAAAAGAAAAAAAAAGTAATTTGAAATATTTTGGTTTTCTGTTATTGCCCTTATTTTGCACCCAAATAACGGGACAAAATAAAAAAAAAGTTGTCTGAAATATTTTGGTTTTCTGTTTTTGTCCTTATTTTGCACCCAAGTAACAGGAAAAAAGAAAAAAAAGTTATTTGAAATATTTTGGCTCTCTGTTATGGTCCTTATTTAGCACCCAAATAACGGGAAAAAATAAAAAAAAAGTTATTTGAAATATTTTGGTTTTCTGTTTTTGTCCTAATTTTGCACCCAAGTAACGGGAAAAAAGAAAAAAAGTTATTTGGAATATTTTGGTTTTCTGTTACGGTCCTTATTTTGCACCCAAATAACGGGAAAAAATAAAAAAAAGTTATTTGAAATATTTTGGTTTTCTGTTTTTGTCCTTATTTTGCACCTAAATAACGGGAAAAAAGAAAAAAAAAGTTATCTGAAATATTTTGGTGTTCTGTTTTTGTCCTTATTTTGCACCCAAATAACGGGAAAAAAGAAAAAAAAAGTTATCTGAAATATTTTAGTTTTCTGTATTTGTCCTTCTTTTGCACCCAAATAACGGGAAAAAAGAAAAAAAAAGTAATTTGAAATATTTTGGTTTTCTGTTTTTGCCCTTATTTTGCACCCAAATAACGGGACAAAATAAAAAAAAAGTTGTCTGAAATATTTTGGTTTTCTGTTTTTGTCCTTATTTTGCACCTACATAACGGGAAAAAAGAAAAAAAAAAGTTACCTGAAATATTTTGGTTTTCTGTTTTTGTCCTTATTTTGCACCAAAATAACGGGAAAAAAGAAAAAAAAAGTTATCTGAAATATTTTGGTTTTCTGTTTTTGTCCTTATTTTGCACCAAAATAACGGGAAAAAAGAAAAAAAAAGTTATTTGAAATATTTTGGTTTTCTGTTTTTGTCCTTATTTGGCACCCAAATAACGGGAAAAAATAAAAAAAAAAGTATTTGAAATATTTTGGTTTTCTGTTTTTGTCCTTATTTTGCACCAAAATAACGGGAAAAAAGAAAAAAAAAGTTGTTTGAAATATTTTGGTTTTCTGATTTTGTCCTTATTTTGCACACAAATAACGGGAAAAATAAAAAAAAAGTTATTTGAAATATTGTGGTTTTCTGTTTTTGTCCTTATTTTGCACCCAAATAACGGGAAAAGAGAAAAAAAAAGTTATTTGAAATATTTTGGTTTTCTGTTTTTGTCCTTATTTTGCACCCAAATAACGGGAAAAAAGATAAAAAAAAATTATCTGAAATCTTTTGGTTTTCTGTTTTTGTCTTTTTTTTGCACCCAAATAACGGGAAAAAAAAAAAAAGTTATTTGAAATATTTTGGTTTTCTATTTTTGCCCTTATTTTACACCCAAATAACGGGACAATATAAAAAAAAAGTTGTCTGAAATATTTTGGTTTTCTGTTTTTGTCCTTATTTTGCACCCAAATAACGGGAAAAAAGAAAAAAAAAGTTATCTGAAATATTTTGGTTTTCTGTTTTTGTCCTTATTTTGCACCCAAATAACGAGAAAAAAGAAAAAAAAGTTATCTGAAATATTTTGGTTTTCTGTTTTTGTCCTTATTTTGCCACCCAAGTAACGGGAAAAAAAAAAAGTTATATGAAATATTTTGGTTTTCTGTTTTTGCCCTTATTTTGCACCCAAATAACGGGACAAAATAAAAAAAAAGTTGTCTGCAATATTTTGGTTTTCTGTTTTTGTCCTTATTTTGCACCCAAATAACGGGACAAAATAAAAAAAAAGTTGTCAGAAATATTTTGGTTTCCTGTTTTTGTCCTTATTTTGCACCCTAGTAAAGGGAAAAAAGAAAAAAAGTTATTTGAAATATTTTGGTTTTCTGTTATGGTCCTTATTTTGCACCTAAATAACGGGAAAAAAGAAAAAAAAGTTATCTGAAATATTTTGGTTTTCTGTTTTTGTCCTTATTTTGCACCCAAATAACGGGAAAAAAGAAAAAAAAAGTTATCTGAAATATTTTGGTTTTCTGTGTTTGTCCTTATTTTGCACCCAAATAACGGGAAAAAAGAAAAAAAAAGTAATTTGAAATATTTTGGTTTTCTGTTTTTGCCTTTATTTTGCACCCAAATAACGGGACAAAATAAAAAAAAAGTTGTCTGAAATATTTTGGTTTTCTGTTTTTGTCCTTATTTTGCACCCAAGTAACAGGAAAAAAGAAAAAAAAGTTATTTGAAATATTTTGGCTTTCTGTTATGGTCCTTATTTCGCACCCAAATAACGGGAAAAAATAAAAAAAAAGTTATTTGAAATATTTTGGTTTTCTGGTTTTGTCCTTATTTTGCACCCAAGTAACGGGAAAAAAGAAAAAAAGTTATTTGGAATATTTTGGTTTTCTGTTATGGTCCTTATTTTGCACCCAAATAACGGGAAAAAATAAAAAAAAGTTATTTGAAATATTTTGGTTTTCTGTTTTTGTCCTTATTTTGCACCTAAATAACGGGAAAAAAGAAAAAAAAAGTTATCTGAAATATTTTGGTTTTCTGTTTTTGTCCTTATTTTGCACCCAAATAACGGGAAAAAAGAAAAAAAAAGTTATCTGAATTATTTTGGTTTTCTGTGTTTGTCCTTATTTTGCACCCAAATAACGGGAAAAAAGAAAAAAAAAGTAATTTGAAATATTTTGGTTTTCTGTTTTTGCCCTTATTTTGCACCCAAATAACGGGACAAAATAAAAAAAAAGTTGTCTGAAATATTTTGGTTATCTGTTTTTGTCCTTATTTTGCACCCAAGTAACAGGAAAAAAGAAAAAAAAGTTATTTGAAATATTTTGGTTTTCTGTTATGGTCCTTATTTCGCACCCAAATAACGGGAAAAAATAAAAAAAAAGTTATTTGAAATATTTTGGTTTTCTGTTTTTGTCCTTATTTTGCCACTAAATAACGGGAAAAAATAAAAAAAAAGTTATTTGAAATATTTTGGTTTTCTGTTTTTGTCTTTATTTTGCACCCAAATAACGGGAAAAAATAAAAAAAAAAGTTATTTGAAATATTTTGATTTTAAGTTTTTGTCCTTATTTTGCACCCAAGTAACAGGAAAAAAGAAAAAAAAGTTATTTGAAATATTTTGGCTTTCTGTTATGGTCCTTATTTCGCACCCAAATAACGGGAAAAATAAAAAAAAATTATCTGAAATATTTTGGTTTTCTGTTTTTGTCCTTATTTTGCACCCAAATAACGGGAAAAAAGAAAAAAAAAGTTATTTGAAATATTTTGGTTTTCTGTTTTTGTCCTTATTTTGCACCCAAATAACGGGAAAAAAGAAAAAAAAAGTTATATGACATATTTTGGTTTTCTGGTTTTGTCCTTATTTTGCACCCAAATAACGGGAAAAAAGAAAAAAAAAGTTATCTGAAATATTTTGGTTTTCTGTTTTTGTCCTTATTTTGCACCCAAATAACGGGAAAAAAGAAAAAAAAAGTTATCTGAAATACTTTGGTTTTCTGTTTTTGTCCTTATTTTGCACCCAAATAACGGGACAAAATAAAAAAAAAGTTATATGACATATTTTGGTTTTCTGGTTTTGTCCTTATTTTGCACCCAAATAACGGGAAAAAAGAAAAAAAAAGTTATCTGAAATATTTTGGTTTTCTGTTTTTGTCCTTATTTTGCACCCAAGTAACGGGAAAAAAGAAAAAAAAGTTATTTGAAATATTTTGGTTTTCTGTTATGGTCCTTATTTTGCACCCAAATAACGGGACAAAATAAAAAAAAAGTTGTCTGAAATATTTTGGTTTTCTGTTTTTGTCCTTTTTTTGCACCCAAGTAACGGGAAAAAAGAAAAAAAAGTTATTTGAAATATTTTGGTTTTCTGTTTTTGTCCTTATTTTGCACCTAAATAACGGGAAAAAAGAAAAAAAAAGTTATCTGAAATATTTTGGTTTTCTGTTTTGGTCCTTATTTTGCACCCAAATAACGGGAAAAAATAAAAAAAAAATTTATTTGAAATATTTTGGTTTTAAGTTTTTGTCCTTATTTTGCACCCAAATAACAGGAAAAAATAAAAAAAAAAAGTTATTTGAAATATTTTGGTTTTCTGATTTTGTCCTTATTTTGCACCCAAATAACGGGAAAAATAAAAAAAAATTAACTGAAATATTTTGGTTTTCTGTTTTTGTCCTTATTTTGCACCCAAATAACGGGAAAAAATAAAAAAAAAGTTATTTGAAATATTTTGGTTTTCTGTTTTTGTCCTTATTTTGCACCTAAATAACGGGAAAAAAGAAAAAAAAATTGTGTGAAATATTTTGGTTATCTGTTTTTGTCCTTATTTTGCACCCAAGTAACAGGAAAAAAGAAAAAAAAGTTATTTGAAATATTTTGGCTTTCTGTTATGGTCCTTATTTCGCACCCAAATAACGGGAAAAAGTAAAAAAAAGTTATTTGAAATATTTTGGTTTTCTGTTTTTGTCCTTATTTTGCACCTAAATAACGGGAAAAAAGAAAAAAAAAGTTATCTGAAATATTTTGGTTTACTGTTTTTGTCCTTATTTTGCACCAAAATAACGGGAAAAAAGAAAAAAAAAGTTATCTGAAATATTTTGGTTTTCTGTTTTTGTCCTTATTTTGCACCCAAATAACGGGAAAAAAGAAAAAAAAAGTTATTTGAAATATTTTGGTTTTCTGTTTTTGTCCTTATTTTGCCACTAAATAACGGGAAAATATAAAAAAAAAAGTTATTTCAAATATTTTGGTTTTCTGTTTTTGTCCTTATTTTGCACCCAAATAACGGGAAAAAATAAAAAAAAAAGTTATTTGAAATATTTTGGTTTTAAGTTTTTGTCCTTATTTTGCACCCAAATAACAGGAAAAAATAAAAAAAAAAGTTATTTGAAATATTTTGGTTTTCTGATTTTGTCCTTATTTTGCACCCAAATAACGGGAAAAAATAAAAAAAAAAGTTATTTGAAATATTTTGATTTTAAGTTTTTGTCCTTATTTTGCACCCAAGTAACAGGAAAAAAGAAAAAAAAGTTATTTGAAATATTTTGGCTTTCTGTTATGGTCCTTATTTCGCACCCAAATAACGGGAAAAATAAAAAAAAATTATCTGAAATATTTTGGTTTTCTGTTTTTGTCCTTATTTTGCACCTAAATAACGGGAAAAAAGAAAAAAAAAGTTGTGTGAAATATTTTGGTTATCTGTTTTTGTCCTTATTTTGCACCCAAGTAACAGGAAAAAAGAAAAAAAAGTTATTTGAAATATTTTGGCTTTCTGTTCTGGTCCTTATTTCGCACCCAAATAACGGGAAAAAGTAAAAAAAAAGTTATTTGAAATATTTTGGTTTTCTGTTTTTGTCCTTATTTTGCACCTAAATAACGGGAAAAAAGAAAAAAAAAGTTATCTGAAATATTTTGGTTTACTGTTTTTGTCCTTATTTTGCACCAAAATAACGGGAAAAAAGAAAAAAAAAGTTATCTGAAATATTTTGGTTTTCTGTTTTTGTCCTTATTTTGCACCCAAATAACGGGAAAAAATAAAAAAAAAAGTTATTTGAAATATTTTGATTTTAAGTTTTTGTCCTTATTTTGCACCCAAGTAACAGGAAAAAAGAAAAAAAAGTTATTTGAAATATTTTGGCTTTCTGTTATGGTCCTTATTTCGCACCCAAATAACGGGAAAAATAAAAAAAAATTATCTGAAATATTTTGGTTTTCTGTTTTTGTCCTTATTTTGCACCCAAATAACGGGAAAAAAGAAAAAAAAAGTTATTTGAAATATTTTGGTTTTCTGTTTTTGTCCTTATTTTGCACCCAAATAACGGGAAAAAAGAAAAAAAAAGTTATCTGAAATATTTTGGTTTTCTGTTTTTGTCCTTATTTTGCACCCAAATAACGGGAAAAAAGAAAAAAAAAGTTATCTGAAATACTTTGGTTTTCTGTCTTTGTCCTTATTTTGCACCCAAATAACGGGACAAAATAAAAAAAAAGTTGTCTGAAATATTTTGGTTTTCTCTTTTTGGCCTTATTTTGCACCCAAGTAACGGGAAAAAAGAAAATAAAGTTATTTGAAATATTTTGGTTTTCTGTTATGGTCCTTATTTTGCACCCAAATAACGGGACAAAATAAAAAAAAAGTTGTCTGAAATATTTTGGTTTTCTGTTTTTGTCCTTATTTTGCACCCAAGTAACGGGAAAAAAGAAAAAAAAGTTATTTGAAATATTTTGGTTTTCTGTTTTTGTCCTTATTTTGCACCTAAATAACGGGAAAAAAGAAAAAAAAAGTTATCTGAAATATTTTGGTTTTCTGTTTTGGTCCTTATTTTGCACCCAAATAACGGGAAAAAATAAAAAAAAAATTTATTTGAAATATTTTGGTTTTAAGTTTTTGTCCTTATTTTGCACCCAAATAACAGGAAAAAAAAAAAAAAAAAAGTTATTTGAAATATTTTGGTTTTCTGATTTTGTCCTTATTTTGCACCCAAATAACGGGAAAAATAAAAAAAAATTAACTGAAATATTTTGGTTTTCTGTTTTTGTCCTTATTTTGCACCCAAATAACGGGAAAAAATAAAAAAAAAGTTATTTGAAATATTTTGGTTTTCTGTTTTTGTCCTTATTTTGCACCTAAATAACGGGAAAAAAGAAAAAAAAAGTTGTGTGAAATATTTTGGTTATCTGTTTTTGTCCTTATTTTGCACCCAAGTAACAGGAAAAAAGAAAAAAAAAGTTATCTGAAATATTTTGGTTTTCTGTTTTTGTCCTTATTTTGCACCCAAATAACAGGAAAAAATAAAAAAAAAAGTTATTTGAAATATTTTGGTTTTCTGATTTTGTACTTATTTTGCACCCAAATAACGGGAAAAATAAAAAAAAATTATCTGAAATATTTTGGTTTTCTGTTTTTGTCCTTATTTTGCACCCAAGTAAAGGGAAAAAAGAAAAAAAGTTATTTGAAATATTTTGGTTTTCTGTTATGGTCCTTATTTTGCACCCAAATAACGGGAAAAAAGAAAAAAAAAGTTATATGACATATTTTGGTTTTCTGGTTTTGTCCTTATTTTGCACCCAAATAACGGGAAAAAAGAAAAAAAAAGTTATTTGAAATATTTTGGTTTTCTGTTTTTGTCCTTATTTTGCCACTAAATAACGGGAAAAAATAAAAAAAAAGTTATTTGAAATATTTTGGTTTTCTGGTTTTGTCCTTATTTTGCACCCAAGTAACGGGAAAAAAGAAAAAAAGTTATTTGGAATATTTTGGTTTTCTGTTATGGTCCTTATTTTGCACCCAAATAACGGGAAAAAATAAAAAAAAGTTATTTGAAATATTTTGGTTTTCTGTTTTTGTCCTTATTTTGCACCTAAATAACGGGAAAAAAGAAAAAAAAAGTTATCTGAAATATTTTGGTTTTCTGTTTTTGTCCTTATTTTGCACCCAAATAACGGGAAAAAAGAAAAAAAAAGTTGTCTGAATTATTTTGGTTTTCTGTGTTTGTCCTTATTTTGCACCCAAATAACGGGAAAAAAGAAAAAAAAAGTTATTTGAAATATTTTGGTTTTCTGTTTTTGTCCTTATTTTGCACCCAAGTAACAGGAAAAAAGAAAAAAAAGTTATTTGAAATATTTTGGCTTTCTGTTATGGTCCTTATTTCGCACCCAAATAACGGGAAAAAATAAAAAAAAAGTTATTTGAAATATTTTGGTTTTCTGGTTTTGTCCTTATTTTGCACCCAAGTAACGGGAAAAAAGAAAAAAAGTTATTTGGAATATTTTGGTTTTCTGTTATGGTCCTTATTTTGCACCCAAATAACGGGAAAAAATAAAAAAAAGTTATTTGAAATATTTTGGTTTTCTGTTTTTGTCCTTATTTTGCACCTAAATAACGGGAAAAAAGAAAAAAAAAGTTATCTGAAATATTTTGGTTTTCTGTTTTTGTCCTTATTTTGCACCCAAATAACGGGAAAAAAGAAAAAAAAAGTTGTCTGAATTATTTTGGTTTTCTGTGTTTGTCCTTATTTTGCACCCAAATAACGGGAAAAAAGAAAAAAAAAGTAATTTGAAATATTTTGGTTTTCTGTTTTTGCCCTTATTTTGCACCCAAATAACGGGACAAAATAAAAAAAAAGTTGTCTGAAATATTTTGGTTATCTGTTTTTGTCCTTATTTTGCACCCAAGTAACAGGAAAAAAGAAAAAAAAGTTATTTGAAATATTTTGGCTTTCTGTTATGGTCCTTATTTCGCACCCAAATAACGGGAAAAAATAAAAAAAAAGTTATTTGAAATATTTTGGTTTTCTGTTTTTGTCCTTATTTTGCCACTAAATAACGGGAAAAAATAAAAAAAAAGTTATTTGAAATATTTTGGTTTTCTGTTTTTGTCCTTATTTTGCACCCAAATAACGGGAAAAAATAAAAAAAAAGTTATTTGAAATATTTTGATTTTAAGTTTTTGTCCTTATTTTGCACCCAAGTAACAGGAAAAAAGAAAAAAAAGTTATTTGAAATATTTTGGCTTTCTGTTATGGTCCTTATTTTGCCACTAAATAACGGGAAAAAATAAAAAAAAAGTTATCTGAAATATTTTGGTTTTCTGTTTTTGTCCTTATTTTGCACCCAAATAACGGGAAAAAAGAAAAAAAAAGTTATCTGAAATATTTTGGTTTTCTGTTTTTGTCCTTATTTGGCACCCAAATAACGGGAAAAAGTAAAAAAAAAGTTATTTGAAATATTTTGATTTTAAGTTTTTGTCCTTATTTTGCACCCAAGTAACAGGAAAAAAGAAAAAAAAGTTATTTGAAATATTTTGATTTTAAGTTTTTGTCCTTATTTTGCACCCAAGTAACAGGAAAAAAGAAAAAAAAGTTATTTGGAATATTTTGGTTTTCTGTTTTTGTCCTTATTTTGCACCCAAATAACGGGAAAAAAGAAAAAAAAAGTTATATGACATATTTTGGTTTTCTGGTTTTGTCCTTATTTTGCACCCAAATAACGGGAAAAAAGAAAAAAAAAGTTATCTGAAATATTTTGGTTTTCTGTTTTTGTACTTATTTTGCACCCAAATAACGGGAAAAAAGAAAAAAAAAGTTATCTGAAATACTTTGGTTTTCTGTTTTTGTCCTTATTTTGCACCCAAATAACGGGACAAAATAAAAAAAAAGTTGTCTGAAATATTTTGGTTTTCTGTTTTTGTCCTTATTTTGCACCCAAGTAACGGGAAAAAAGAAAAAAAAGTTATTTGAAATATTTTGGTTTTCTGTTATGGTCCTTATTTTGCACCCAAATAACGGGACAAAATAAAAAAAAAGTTGTCTGAAATATTTTGGTTTTCTGTTTTTGTCCTTATTTTGCACCCAAGTAACGGGAAAAAAGAAAAAAAAGTTATTTGAAATATTTTGGTTTTCTGTTTTTGTCCTTATTTTGCACCTAAATAACGGGAAAAAAGAAAAAAAAAGTTATCTGAAATATTTTGGTTTTCTGTTTTGGTCCTTATTTTGCACCTAAATAACGGGAAAAAATAAAAAAAAAATTTATTTGAAATATTTTGGTTTTAAGTTTTTGTCCTTATTTTGCACCAAAATAACAGGAAAAAATAAAAAAAAAAAGTTATTTGAAATATTTTGGTTTTCTGATTTTGTCCTTATTTTGCACCCAAATAACGGGAAAAATAAAAAAAAATTAACTGAAATATTTTGGTTTTCTGTTTTTGTCCTTATTTTGCACCCAAATAACGGGAAAAAATAAAAAAAAAGTTATTTGAAATATTTTGGTTTTCTGTTTTTGTCCTTATTTTGCACCTAAATAACGGGAAAAAAGAAAAAAAAAGTTGTGTGAAATATTTTGGTTATCTGTTTTTGTCCTTATTTTGCACCCAAGTAACAGGAAAAAAGAAAAAAAAGTTATTTGAAATATTTTGGCTTTCTGTTATGGGCCTTATTTCGCACCCAAATAACGGGAACAAATAAAAAAAAAGTTATTTGAAATATTTTGGTTTTCTGTTTTTGTCCTTATTTTGCACCTAAATAACGGGAAAAAAGAAAAAAAAAGTTATCTGAAATATTTTGGTTTACTGTTTTTGTCCTTATTTTGCACCAAAATAACGGGAAAAAAGAAAAAAAAAGTTATCTGAAATATTTTGGTTTTCTGTTTTTGTCCTTATTTTGCACCCAAATAACTGGAAAAAAGAAAAAAAAAGTTATTTGAAATATTTTGGTTTTCTGTTTTTGTCCTTATTTTGCCACTAAATAACGCGAAAAAATAAAAAAAAAGTTATTTGAAATATTTTGGTTTTCTGTTTTTGTCCTTATTTTGCACCCAAATAACGGGAAAAAATAAAAAAAAAAGTTATTTGAAATATTTTGGTTTTAAGTTTTTGTCCTTATTTTGCACCCAAATAACAGGAAAAAATAAAAAAAAAAGTTATTTGAAATATTTTGGTTTTCTGATTTTGTCCTTATTTTGCACCCAAATAACGGGAAAAATAAAAAAAATTAACTGAAATATTTTGGTTTTCTGTTTTTGTCCTTATTTTGCACCCAAGTAACGGGAAAAAAGAAAAAAAAATTATTTGAAATATTTTGGTTTTATGTTATTGTCCTTATTTTGCACCCAAATAACGGGAAAAAATAAAAAAAAAGTTATTTGAAATATTTTGGTTTTCTGTTTTTGTCCTTATTTTGCACCTAAATAACGGGAAAAAAGAAAAAAAAAGTTATCTGAAATATTTTGGTTTTCTGTTTTGGTCCTTATTTTGCACCCAAATAACGGAAAAAAATAAAAAAAAAAGTTATTTGAAATATTTTGGTTTTAAGTTTTTGTCCTTATTTTGCACCCAAATAACAGGAAAAAATAAAAAAAAAGTTATTTGAAATATTTTGGTTTTCTGATTTTGTCCTTATTTTGCACCCAAATAACGGGAAAAATAAAAAAAAATTATCTGAAATATTTTGGTTTTCTGTTTTTGTCCTTATTTTGCACCTAAATAACGGGAAAAAAGAAAAAAAAAGTTATCTGAAATATTTTGGTTTTCTGTTTTTGTCCTTATTTTGCACCTAAATAACGGGAAAAAAGAAAAAAAAGTTATCTGAAATATTTTGGTTTTCTGTTTTTGTCCTTATTTTGCACCCAAATAACGGGAAAAAAGAAAAAAAATGTTATCTGGAATATTTTGGTTTTCTGTGTTTGTCCTTATTTTGCACCCAAATAACGGGAAAAAAGAAAAAAAAGTAATTTGAAATATTTTGGTTTTCTGTTTTTGCCCTTATTTTGCACCCAAATAACGGGACAAAATAAAAAAAAAGTTGTCTGAAATATTTTGGTTTTCTGTTTTTGTCCTTATTTTGCACCCAAGTAACAGGAAAAAAGAAAAAAAAGTTATTTGAAATATTTTGGCTTTCTGTTATGGTCCTTATTTCGCACCCAAATAACGGGAAAAAATAAAAAAAAAGTTATTTGAAATATTTTGGTTTTCTGATTTTGTCCTTATTTTGCACCCAAATAACGGGAAAAAAGAAAAAAAGTTATTTGGAATATTTTGGTTTTCTGTTATGGTCCTTATTTTGCACCCAAATAACGGGAAAAAATAAAAAAAAGTTATTTGAAATATTTTGGTTTTCTGTTTTTGTCCTTATTTTGCACCTAAATAACGGGAAAAAAGAAAAAAAAAGTAATTTGAAATATTTTGGTTTTCTGTTTTTGCCCTTATTTTGCACCCAAATAAGGGGACAAAATAAAAAAAAAGTTGTCTGAAATATTTTGGTTATCTGTTTTTGTCCTTATTTTGCACCCAAGTAACAGGAAAAAAGAAAAAAAAGTTATTTGAAATATTTTGGCTTTCTGTTATGGTCCTTATTTCGCACCCAAATAACGGGAAAAAATAAAAAAAAAGTTATTTGAAATATTTTGGTTTTCTGTTTTTGTCCTTATTTTGCACCTACATAACGGGAAAAAAGAAAAAAAAAGTTATCTGAAATATTTTGGTTTACTGTTTTTGTCTTTATTTTGCACCAAAATAACGGGAAAAAAGAAAAAAAAAGTTATCTGAAATATTTTGGTTTTCTGTTTTTGTCCTTATTTTGCACCCAAATAACGGGAAAAAAGAAAAAAAAAGTTATTTGAAATATTTTGGTTTTCTGTTTTTGTCCTTATTTTGCCACTAAATAACGGGAAAAAATAAAAAAAAAGTTATTTGAAATATTTTGGTTTTCTGTTTTTGTCCTTATTTTGCACCCAAATAACGGGAAAAAATAAAAAAAAAAGTTATTTGAAATATTTTGGTTTTAAGTTTTTGTCCTTATTTTTCACCCAAATAACAGGAAAAAATAAAAAAAAAAGTTATTTGAAATATTTTGGTTTTCTGATTTTGTCCTTATTTTGCACCCAAATAACGGGAAAAATAAAAAAAAATTATCTGAAATATTTTGGTTTTCTGTTTTTGTCCTTATTTTGCACCCAAATAACAGGAAAAAATAAAAAAAAAAAGTTATTTGAAATATTTTGGTTTTCTGATTTTGTCCTTATTTTGCACCCAAATAACGGGAAAAATAAAAAAAAATTAACTGAAATATTTTGGTTTTCTGTTTTTGTCCTTATTTTGCACCCAAATAACGGGAAAAAATAAAAAAAAAGTTATTTGAAATATTTTGGTTTTCTGTTTTTGTCCTTATTTTGCACCTAAATAACGGGAAAAAAGAAAAAAAAAGTTTTGTGAAATATTTTGGTTATCTGTTTTTGTCCTTATTTTGCACCCAAGTAACAGGAAAAAAGAAAAAAAAGTTATTTGAAATATTTTGGCTTTCTGTTATGGTCCTTATTTCGCACCCAAATAACGGGAAAAAGTAAAAAAAAAGTTATTTGAAATATTTTGGTTTTCTGTTTTTGTCCTTATTTTGCACCTAAATAACGGGAAAAAAGAAAAAAAAAGTTATCTGAAATATTTTGGTTTACTGTTTTTGTCCTTATTTTGCACCAAAATAACGGGAAAAAAGAAAAAAAAAGTTATCTGAAATATTTTGGTTTTCTGTTTTTGTCCTTATTTTGCACCCAAATAACTGGAAAAAAGAAAAAAAAAGTTATTTGAAATATTTTGGTTTTCTGTTTTTGTCCTTATTTTGCCACTAAATAACGGGAAAAAATAAAAAAAAAGTTATTTGAAATATTTTGGTTTTCTGTTTTTGTCCTTATTTTGCACCCAAATAACGGGAAAAAAGAAAAAAAAAAGTTATTTGAAATATTTTGGTTTTAAGTTTTTGTCCTTATTTTGCACCCAAATAACAGGAAAAAATAAAAAAAAAAGTTATTTGAAATATTTTGGTTTTCTGATTTTGTCCTTATTTTGCACCCAAATAACGGGAAAAATAAAAAAAAATTATCTGAAATATTTTGGTTTTCTGTTTTTGTCCTTATTTTGCACCCAAGTAACGGGAAAAAAGAAAAAAAAGTTATTTGAAATATTTTGGTTTTATGTTATTGTCCTTATTTTGCACCCAAATAACGGGAAAAAATAAAAAAAAAGTTATTTGAAATATTTTGGTTTTCTGTTTTTGTCCTTATTTTGCACCTAAATAACGGGAAAAAAGAAAAAAAAAGTTATCTGAAATATTTTGGTTTTCTGTTTTGGTCCTTATTTTGCACCCAAATAACGGAAAAAAATAAAAAAAAAAGTTATTTGAAATATTTTGGTTTTAAGTTTTTGTCCTTATTTTGCACCCAAATAACAGGAAAAAATAAAAAAAAAGTTATTTGAAATATTTTGGTTTTCTGATTTTGTCCTTATTTTGCACCCAAATAACGGGAAAAATAAAAAAAAATTATCTGAAATATTTTGGTTTTCTGTTTTTGTCCTTATTTTGCGCCTAAATAACGGGAAAAAAGAAAAATAAAGTTATTTGAAATATTTTGGTTTTCTGTTTTTTCTCCTTATTTTGCACCTAAATAACGGGAAAAAAGAAAAAAAAGTTATCTGAAATATTTTGGTTTTCTGTTTTTGTCCTTATTTTGCACCCAAATAACGGGAAAAAAGAAAAAAAATGTTATCTGGAATATTTTGGTTTTCTGTGTTTGTCCTTATTTTGCACCCAAATAACGGGAAAAAAGAAAAAAAAGTAATTTGAAATATTTTGGTTTTCTGTTTTTGCCCTTATTTTGCACCCAAATAACGGGACAAAATAAAAAAAAAGTTGTCTGAAATATTTTGGTTATCTGTTTTTGTCCTTATTTTGCACCCAAGTAACAGGAAAAAAGAAAAAAAAGTTATTTGAAATATTTTGGCTTTCTGTTATGGTCCTTATTTCGCACCCAAATAACGGGAAAAAAGAAAAAAAAAGTTATCTGAAATATTTTGGTTTTCTGATTTTGTCCTTATTTTGCACCCAAATAACGGGAAAAAAGAAAAAAAAGTTATTTGGAATATTTTGGTTTTCTGTTATGGTCCTTATTTTGCACCCAAATAACGGGAAAAAATAAAAAGAAGTTATTTGAAATATTTTGGTTTTCTGTTTTTGTCCTTATTTTGCACCTAAATAACGGGAAAAAAGAAAAAAAAAGTAATTTGAAATATTTTGGTTTTCTGTTTTTGCCCTTATTTTGCACCCAAATAAGGGGACAAAATAAAAAAAAATTGTCTGAAATATTTTGGTTATCTGTTTTTGTCCTTATTTTGCACCCAAGTAACAGGAAAAAAGAAAAAAAAGTTATTTGAAATATTTTGGCTTTCTGTTATGGTCCTTATTTCGCACCCAAATAACGGGAAAAAATAAAAAAAAAGTTATTTGAAATATTTTGGTTTTCTGTTTTTGTCCTTATTTTGCACCTACATAACGGGAAAAAAGAAAAAAAAAGTTATCTGAAATATTTTGGTTTACTGTTTTTGTCTTTATTTTGCACCAAAATAACGGGAAAAAAGAAAAAAAAAGTTATCTGAAATATTTTGGTTTTCTGTTTTTGTCCTTATTTTGCACCCAAATAACGGGAAAAAAGAAAAAAAAAGTTATTTGAAATATTTTGGTTTTCTGTTTTTGTCCTTATTTTGCCACTAAATAACGGGAAAAAATAAAAAAAAAGTTATTTGAAATATTTTGGTTTTCTGTTTTTGTCCTTATTTTGCACCCAAATAACGGGAAAAAATAAAAAAAAAAGTTATTTGAAATATTTTGGTTTTAAGTTTTTGTCCTTATTTTGCACCCAAATAACAGGAAAAAATAAAAAAAAAAGTTATTTGAAATATTTTGGTTTTCTGATTTTGTCCTTATTTTGCACCCAAATAACGGGAAAAATAAAAAAAAATTATCTGAAATATTTTGGTTTTCTGTTTTTGTCCTTATTTTGCACCCAAATAACGGGAAAAAAGAAAAAAAAAGTTATTTGAAATATTTTGGTTTTCTGTTTTTGTCCTTATTTTGCACCCAAATAACGGGAAAATAGAAAAGAAAAGTTATTTGAAATATTTTGGTTTTCTGTTTTTGTCCTTATTTTGCACCCAAATAACGGGAAAAAAGAAAAAAAAAGTTATATGACATATTTTGGTTTTCTGGTTTTGTCCTTATTTTGCACCCAAATAACGGGAAAAAAGAAAAAAAAAGTTATCTGAAATATTTTGGTTTTCTGTTTTTGTCCTTATTTTGCACCCAAATAACGGGAAAAAAGAAAAAAAAAGTTATCTGAAATACTTTGGTTTTCTGTTTTTGTCCTTATTTTGCACCCAAATAACGGGACAAAATAAAAAAAAAGTTGTCTGAAATATTTTGGTTTTCTGTTTTTGTCCTTATTTTGCACCCAAGTAACGGGAAAAAAGAAAAAAAAGTTATTTGAAATATTTTGGTTTTCTGTTATGGTCCTTATTTTGCACCCAAATAACGGGAAAAAATAAAAAAAAAGTTATTTGAAATATTTTGGTTTTCTGTTTTTGTCCTTATTTTGCACCTAAGTAACGGGAAAAAAGAAAAAAAAAGTTATCTGAAATATTTTGGTTTTCTGTTTTGGTCCTTATTTTGCACCCAAATAACGGGAAAAAATTTAAAAAAAGTTATTTGAAATATTTTGGTTTTCTGTTTTTGTCCTTATTTTGCACCCAAATAACGGGAAAAAAGATTAAAAAAAATTATATGAAATATTTTCTGTTTTTGTCCTTATTTTGCACCCAAATAACGGGAAAAAAGAAAAAAAAAGTTATCTGAAATATTTTGGTTTTCTGTTTTTGTCTTTATTTTGCACCCAAATAACGGGAAAAAAGAAAAAAAAAGTTATTTGAAATATTTTGGTTTTCTATTTTTGCCCTTATTTTGCACCCAAATAACGGGACAATATAAAAAAAAAGTTGTCTGAAATATTTTGGTTTTCTGTTTTTGTCCTTATTTTGCACCCAAATAACGGGAAAAAAGAAAAAAAAAGTTATCTGAAATATTTTGGTTTTCTGTTTTTGTCCTTATTTTGCACCCAAATAACGGGAAAAAAGAAAAAAAAAGTTGTCTGAAATATTTTGGTTTTCTGTTTTTGTCCTTATTTTGCACCCAAGTAACGGGAAAAAAGAAAAAAAAGTTATTTGAAATATTTTGGTTTTCTGTTTTTGCCCTTATTTTGCACCCAAATAACGGGACAAAATAAAAAAAAAGTTGTCTGAAATATTTTGGTTTTCTGTTTTTGTCCTTATTTTGCACCCAAGTAACAGGAAAAAGAAAAAAAAGTTATTTGAAATATTTTGGCTTTCTGTTATGGTCCTTATTTTGCACCCAAATAACGGGAAAAAATAAAAAAAAGTTATTTGAAATATTTTGGTTTTCTGTTTTTGTCCTTATTTTGCACCCAAATAACGGGAAAAAATAAAAAAAGTTATTTGAAATATTTTGGTTTTCTGTTTTTGTCCTTATTTTGCACCCAAGTAACAGGAAAAAAGAAAAAAAAGTTATTTGAAATATTTTGACTTTCTGTTATGGTCCTTATTTTGCACCCAAATAACGGGAAAAAATAAAAAAAAGTTATTTGAAATATTTTGGTTTTCTGTTTTTGTCCTTATTTTGCACCCAAATAACGGGACAAAATAAAAAAAAGTTATTTGAAATATTTTGGTTTCCTGTTTTTGTCCTTATTTTGCACCCAAGTAACGGGAAAAAAGAAAAAAAGTTATTTGAAATATTTTGGTTTTCTGTTATGGTCCTTATTTTGCACCCAAATAACGGGACAAAATAAAAAAAAAGTTGTCTGCAATATTTTGGTTGTCTGTTTTTGCCCTTATTTTGCACCCAAATAACGGGACAAAATAAAAAAAAAGTTGTCTGCAATATTTTGGTTTCCTGTTTTTGTCCTTATTTTGCACCCAAGTAACGGGAAAAAAGAAAAAAAGTTATTTGAAATATTTTGGTTTTCTGTTATGGTCCTTATTTTGCACCCAAATAACGAGAAAAAATAAAAAAAAGTTATTTGAAATATTTTGGTTTTCTGTTTTTGTCCTTATTTTGCACCCAAATAACGGGAAAAAAGAAAAAAAAAGTTATCTGAAATATTTTGGTTTTCTGTGTTTGTCCTTATTTTGCACTCAAATAACGGGAAAAAAGAAAAAAAAAGTAATTTGAAATATTTTGGTTTTCTGTTTTTGCCCTTATTTTGCACCCAAATAACGGGACAAAATAAAAAAAAATGGGTCTGAAATATTTTGGTTTTCTGTTTTTGTCCTTATTTTGCACCCAAGTAATAGGAAAAAAGAAAAAAAAGTTATTTGAAATATTTTGGTTTTCTGTTATGGTCCTTATTTTGCACCCAAATAACGGGAAAAAATAAAAAAAAGTTATTTGAAATATTTTGGTTTTCTGTTTTTGTCCTTATTTTGCACCTAAATAACGGGAAAAAAGAAAAAAAAGTTATTTGAAATATTTTGGTTTTCTGTTTTTGTCCTTATTTTGCACCCAAGTAACGGGAAAAAAGAAAAAAAGTTATTTGAAATATTTTGGTTTTCTGTTATGGTCCTTATTTTGCACCCAAATAACGGGAAAAAATAAAAAAAAGTTATTTGAAATATTTTGGTTTTCTGTTATGGTCCTTATTTTGCACCCAAATAACGGGAAAAAATAAAAAAAAGTTATTTGAAATATTTTGGTTTTCTGTTTTTGTCCTTATTTTGCACCTAAATAACGGGAAAAAAGAAAAAAAAAGTTATCTGAAATATTTTGGTTTTCTGTATTTGTCCTTATTTTGCACACAAATAACGGGAAAAAAGAAAAAAAAAGTTATCTGAAATATTTTGGTTTTCTGTGTTTGTCCTTATTTTGCACCCATATAACGGGAAAAAAGAAAAAAAAAGTAATTTGAAATATTTTGGTTTTTGTTTTTGTCCTTATTTTGCACCCAAGTAACGGGAAAAAAGAAAAAAAGTTATTTGAAATATTTTGGTTTTCTGTTATGGTCCTTATTTTGCACCCAAATAACGGGAAATAATAAAAAAAAGTTATTTGAAATATTTTGGTTTTCTGTTTTTGTCCTTATTTTGCACCCAAGTAACGGGAAAAAAGAAAAAATGTTATTTGAAATATTTTGGTTTTCTGTTATGGTCCTTATTTTGCACCCAAATAACGGGAAAAAATAAAAAAAAGTTATTTGAAATATTTTGGTTTTCTGTTTTTGTCCTTATTTTGCACCTAAATAACGGGAAAAAAGAAAAAAAAAGTTATCTGAAATATTTTGGTTTTCTGTATTTGTCCTTATTTTGCACCCAAATAACGGGAAAAAAGAAAAAAAAGTTATCTGAAATATTTTGGTTTTCTGTGTTTGTCCTTATTTTGCACCCATATAACGGGAAAAAAGAAAAAAAAAGTAATTTGAAATATTTTGGTTTTCTGTTTTTGCCCTTATTTTGCACCCAAATAACGGGACAAAATAAAAAAAAATTGTCTGAAATATTTTGGTTTTCTGTTTTTGTCCTTATTTTGCACCCAAGTAACAGGAAAAAAGAAAAAAAAGTTATTTGAAATATTTTGGCTTTCTGTATGGTCCTTATTTCGCACCCAAATAACGGGAAAAAATAAAAAAAAAGTTATTTGAAATATTTTGGTTTTCTGTTTTTGTCCTTATTTTGCACCTAAATAACGGGAAAAAAGAAAAAAAAAGTTATCTGAAATATTTTGGTTTTCTGTTTTTGTCCTTATTTTGCACCAAAATAACGGGAAAAAAGAAAAAAAAAGTTATCTGAAATATTTTGGTTTTCTGTTTTTGTCCTTATTTTGCACCCAAAAAACGGGAAAAAAGAAAAAAAAAGTTATTTGAAATATTTTGGTTTTCTGTTTTTGTCCTTATTTTGCACCCAAATAACGGGACAAAATAAAAAATAAGTTATTTGAAATATTTTGGTTTTCTGTTTTTGTCCTTATTTTGCACCCAAATAACGAGAAAAAAGAAAAAAAAAGGTATCTGAAATATTTTGGTTTTCTGTTTTTGTCCTTATTTTGCACCCAAATAACGGGAAAAAAGAAAAAAAAAGTTATCTGAAATATTTTGGTTTTCTGTTTTTGTCCTTATTTTGCACCAAAATAACGGGAAAAAAGAAAAAAAAAGTTATCTGAAATATTTTGGTTTTCTGTTTTTGTCCTTATTTTGCACCCAAATAACGGGAAAAAAGAAAAAAAAATATTTGAAATATTTTGGTTTTCTGTTTTTGTCCTTATTTTGCACCCAAATAACGGGACAAAATAAAAAATAAGTTATTTGAAATATTTTGGTTTTCTTTTTTGTCCTTATTTTGCACCCAAATAACGGGAAAAAAGAAAAAAAAAGGTATCTGAAATATTTTGGTTTTCTGTTTTTGTCCATATTTTGCACCCAAATAACGGGAAAAAAGAAAAAAAAAGTTATCTGAAATACTTTCGTTTTCTGTTTTTGTCCTTATTTTGCACCCAAATAACGGGACAAAATAAAAAAAAAGTTGTCTGAAATATTTTGGTTTTCTGTTTTTGTCCTTATTTTGCACCCAAGTAACGGGAAAAAATAAAAAAAAGTTATTTGAAATATTTTGGTTTTCTGTTATGGTCCTTATTTTGCACCCAAATAACGGAAAAAAATAAAAAAAAAAGTTATTTGAAATATTGTGGTTTTCTGTTTTTGTCCTTATTTTGCACCCAAATAACAGGAAAAAATGAAAAAAAAAGTTATTTGAAATATTTTGGCTTTCTGTTTTTGCCCTTATTTTGCACCCACATAACGCGACAAAATAAAAAAAAAGTTATCTGAAATATTTTGGTTTTCTGTTTTTGTCCTTATTTTGCACCCAAATAACGGGACAAAATAAAAAAAAAGTTGTCTGAAATATTTTGGTTTTCTGTTTTTGTCCTTATTTTGCACCCAAATAACGGGACAAAATAAAAAAAAAGTTGTCTGAAATATTTTGGTTTTCTGTTTTTGTCCTTATTTTGCACCCAAGTAACGGGATAAAAGAAAAAAAAGTTATTTGAAATATTTTGGTTTTCTGTTATGGTCCTTATTTTGCACCAAAATAACGGGAAAAAATAAAAAAAAAGTTATTTGGAATATTTAGGTTTTCTGTTTTGGTCCTTATTTTGCACCTAAATAACGGGAAAAAAGAAAAAAAAAGTTATCTGAAATATTTTGGTTTTCCGTTTTTGTCCTTATTTTGCACCCAAATGGAAAAAATAAAAAAAAAGTTATCTGAAATATTTTGGTTTTCTGTTTTTGTCCTTATTTTGCACTCAAATAACGGGAAAAAATAAAAACAAAAGTTATTTGAAATATTTTGTTTTTCTGTTTTTGTCCTTATTTTGCACCCAAATAACGGGAAAAAAGAAAAAAAAAGTTATATGACATATTTTGGTTTTCTGTTTTTGCCCTTATTTTGCACCCAAATAACGGGACAAAATAAAAAAAAATTGTCTGAAATATTTTGGTTTTCTGTTTTTGTCCTTAATTTGCACCCAAGTAACAGGAAAAAAGAAAAAAAAGTTATTTGAAATATTTTGGCTTTCTGTATGGTCCTTATTTCGCACCCAAATAACGGGAAAAAATAAAAAAAAAGTTATTTGAAATATTTTGGTTTTCTGTTTTTGTCCTTATTTTGCCACTAAATAACGGGAAAAACTAAAAAAATAAGGTATTTGAAATATTTTGGTTTTGTGTTTTTGTCCTTATTTTGCACCTAAATATCGGGAAAAAAGAAAAAAAAAGTTATCTGAAATATTTTGGTTTTCTGTTTTTGTCCTTATTTTGCCACTAAATAACGGGAAAAAATAAAAAATAAGTTATTTGAAATATTTTGGTTTTCTGATTTTGTCCTTATTTTGCACCCAAATAACGGGAAAAATAAAAAAAAAATTATCTGAAATATTTTGGTTTTCTTTTTTTGTCCTTATTTTGCACCCAAATAACGGGAAAAAAGAAAAAAAAAGTTATTTGAAATATTTTGGTTTTCTGTTTTTGTCCTTATTTTGCACCCAAATAACGGGAAAAAATAAAAAAAAAGTAATTTTAAATATTTTGGTTTTCTGTTTTTGTCCTTATTTCGCACCCAAATAACGGGAAAAAATAAAAAAAAAGTTATTTGAAATATTTTGGCTTTCTGTTTTTGTCCTTATTTTGCACCCAAATAACGGGAAAAAAGAAAAAAAAATATTTGAAATATTTTGGTTTTCTGTTTTTGTCCTTATTTTGCACCCAAATAACGGGACAAAATAAAAAATAAGTTATTTGAAATATTTTGGTTTTCTTTTTTGTCCTTATTTTGCACCCAAATAACGGGAAAAAAGAAAAAAAAAGGTATCTGAAATATTTTGGTTTTCTGTTTTTGTCCATATTTTGCACCCAAATAACGGGAAAAAAGAAAAAAAAAGTTATCTGAAATACTTTCGTTTTCTGTTTTTGTCCTTATTTTGCACCCAAATAACGGGACAAAATAAAAAAAAAGTTGTCTGAAATATTTTGGTTTTCTGTTTTTGTCCTTATTTTGCACCCAAGTAACGGGAAAAAATAAAAAAAAGTTATTTGAAATATTTTGGTATTCTGTTATGGTCCTTATTTTGCACCTAAATAACGGAAAAAAATAAAAAAAAAAGTTATTTGAAATATTGTGGTTTTCTGTTTTTGTCCTTATTTTGCACCCAAATAACAGGAAAAAATGAAAAAAAAAGTTATTTGAAATATTTTGGCTTTCTGTTTTTGCCCTTATTTTGCACCCACATAACGCGACAAAATAAAAAAAAAGTTATCTGAAATATTTTGGTTTTCTGTTTTTGTCCTTATTTTGCACCCAAATAACGGGACAAAATAAAAAAAAAGTTGTCTGAAATATTTTGGTTTTCTGTTTTTGTCCTTATTTTGCACCCAAATAACGGGACAAAATAAAAAAAAAGTTGTCTGAAATATTTTGGTTTTCTGTTTTTGTCCTTATTTTGCACCCAAGTAACGGGATAAAAGAAAAAAAAGTTATTTGAAATATTTTGGTTTTCTGTTATGGTCCTTATTTTGCACCAAAATAACGGGAAAAAATAAAAAAAAAGTTATTTGGAATATTTAGGTTTTCTGTTTTGGTCCTTATTTTGCACCTAAATAACGGGAAAAAAGAAAAAAAAAGTTATCTGAAATATTTTGGTTTTCCGTTTTTGTCCTTATTTTGCACCCAAATGGAAAAAATAAAAAAAAAGTTATTTGAAATATTTTGGTTTTCTGTTTTTGTCCTTATTTTGCACTCAAATAACGGGAAAAAATAAAAACAAAAGTTATTTGAAATATTTTGTTTTTCTGTTTTTGTCCTTATTTTGCACCCAAATAACGTGAAAAAATAAAAAAAAAGTTATTTGACATATTTTGGTTTTCTGTTTTTGTCCTTATTTTGCCACTAAATAACGGGAAAAACTAAAAAAATTAGTTATTTGAAATATTTTGGTTTTCTGTTTTTGTCCTTATTTTGCACCCAAATAACGGGAAAAAATAAAAAAAAAGTTATTTGAAATATTTTGGTGTTCTGTTTTTGTCCTTATTTTGCACCCAAATAACGGAAAAAACTAAAAAAATAAGTTATTTGAAATATTTTGGTTTTCTGTTTTTGTCCTTATTTTGCCACTAAATAACGGGAAAAACTAAAAAAATAAGGTATTTGAAATATTTTGGTTTTGTGTTTTTGTCCTTATTTTGCACCTAAATATCGGGAAAAAAGAAAAAAAAAGTTATCTGAAATATTTTGGTTTTCTGTTTTTGTCCTTATTTTGCCACTAAATAACGGGAAAAAATAAAAAATAAGTTATTTGAAATATTTTGGTTTTCTGATTTTGTCCTTATTTTGCACCCAAATAACGGGAAAAATAAAAAAAAAATTATCTGAAATATTTTGGTTTTCTTTTTTTGTCCTTATTTTGCACCCAAATAACGGGAAAAAAGAAAAAAAAAGTTATTTGAAATATTTTGGTTTTCTGTTTTTGTCCTTATTTTGCACCCAAATAACGGGAAAAAATAAAAAAAAAGTTATTTTAAATATTTTGGTTTTCTGTTTTTGTCCTTATTTCGCACCCAAATAACGGGAAAAAATAAAAAAAAAGTTATTTGAAATATTTTGGCTTTCTATTTTTGTCCTTATTTTGCACCCAAATAACGGGACAAAATAAAAAAAAGTTATTTGAAATATTTTGGTTTCCTGTTTTTGTCCTTATTTTGCACCCAAGTAACGGGAAAAAAGAAAAAAAGTTATTTGAAATATTTTAGTTTTCTGTTATGGTCCTTATTTTGCACCCAAATAACGGGACAAAATAAAAAAAAGGTTGTCTGCAATATTTTGGTTTTCTGTTTTTGCCCTTATTTTGCACCCAAATAACGGGACAAAATAAAAAAAAAGTTGTCTGCAATATTTTGGTTTCCTGTTTTTGTCCTTATTTTGCACCCAAGTAACGGGAAAAAAGAAAAAAAGTTATTTGAAATATTTTGGTTTTCTGTTATGGTCCTTATTTTGCACCCAAATAACGGGAAAAAAGAAAAAAAAAGTTATCTGAAATATTTTGGTTTTCTGTGTTTGTCCTTATTTTGCACTCAAATAACGGGAAAAAAGAAAAATAAGTAATTTGAAATATTTTGGTTTTCTGTTTTTGCCCTTATTTTGCACCCAAATAATGGGACAAAATAAAAAAAAATGGGTCTGAAATATTTTGGTTTTCTGTTTTTGTCCTTATTTTGCACCCAAGTATAAGGAAAAAAGAAAAAAAAGTTATTTGAAATATTTTGGCTTTCTGTTATGGTCCTTATTTCGCACCCAAATAACGGGAAAAAATAAAAAAAAAGTTATTTGAAATATTTTGGTTTTCTGTTTTTGTCCTTATTTTGCACCCAAGTAACGGGAAACAAGAAAAAAAGTTATTTGAAATATTTTGGTTTTCTGTTATGGTCCTTATTTTGCACCCAAATAACGGGAAAAAATAAAAAAAAGTTATTTGAAATATTTTGGTTTTCTGTTTTTGTCCTTATTTTGCACCTAAATAACGGGAAAAAAGAAAAAAAAAGTTATCTGAAATATTTTGGTTTTCTGTATTTGTCCTAATTTTGCACCCAAATAACGAGAAAAAAGAAAAAAAAAGTTATCTGAAATATTTTGGTTTTCTGTGTTTGTCCTTATTTTGCACCCAAATAACGGGAAAAAAGAAAAAAAAAGTTATCAGAAATACTTTGGTTTTCTGTTTTTGTCCTTATTTTGCACCCAAATAACGGGACAAAATAAAAAAAAAGTTGTCTGAAATATTTTGGTTTTCTGTTTTTGTCCTTATTTTGCACCCAAGTAACGGGAAAAAATAAAAAAAAGTTATTTGAAATATTTTGGTTTTCTGTTACGGTCCTTATTTTGCACCCAAATAACGGGAAAAAATAAAAAAAAAAGTTATTTGAAATATTGTGGATTTCTGTTTTTGTCCTTATTTTGCACCCAAATAACGGGAAAAAATAAAAAAAAAAGTTATTTGAAATATTTTGGTTTTCTGTTTTTGCCCTTATTTTGTCCTTATTTTGCACCCAAGTAACGGGGAAAAAAAAAAAAAGTTATCTGAAATATTTTGGTTTTCTGTTATGGTCCTTATTTTGCACCAAAATAACGGGCAAAAATAAAAAAAAAGTTATTTGGAATATTTAGGTTTTCTGTTTTGGTCCTTATTTTGCACCTAAATAACGGGAAAAAAGAAAAAAAAAGTTATTTGAAATATTTTGGTTTTCTGTTTTTGTCCTTATTTTGCACCCAAATAACGGGAAAAAAGATAAAAAAAGTTATATGACATATTTTGGTTTTCTGTTTTTGTCCTTATTTTGCCACTAAATAACGGGAAAAACTAAAAAAATAAGTTATTTGAAATATTTTGGTTTTCTGTTTTTGTCCTTATTTTGCCACTAAATAACGGGAAAAACTAAAAAAATAAGGTATTTGAAATATTTTGGTTTTCTGTTTTTGTCCTTATTTCGCACCTAAATATCGGGAAAAAAGAAAAAAAAAGTTATCTGAAATATTTTGGTTTTCCGTTTTTGTCCTTATTTTGCACCCAAATGGAAAAAATAAAAAAAAAGTTATTTGAAATATTTTGGTTTTCTGTTTTTGTCCTTATTTTGCACTCAAATAACGGGAAAAAATAAAAACAAAAGTTATTTGAAATATTTTGGTTTTCTGTTTTTGTCCTTATTTTGCACCCAAATAACGGGAAAAAAGATAAAAAAAGTTATATGACATATTTTGGTTTTCTGTTTTTGTCCTTATTTTGCCACTAAATAACGGGAAAAACTAAAAAAATAAGTAATTTGAAATATTTTGGTTTTCTGTTTTTGTCCTTATTTTGCCACTAAATAACGGGAAAAACTAAAAAAATAAGGTATTTGAAATATTTTGGTTTTCTGTTTTTGTCCTTATTTTGCACCTAAATATCGGGAAAAAAGAAAAAAAAAGTTATCTGAAATATTTTGGTTTTCCGTTTTTGTCCTTATTTTGCACCCAAATGGAAAAAATAAAAAAAAAGTTATTTGAAATATTTTGGTTTTCTGTTTTTGTCCTTATTTTGCACCCAAATAACGGGAAAAAAGAAAAAAAAAGTTATATGACATATTTTGGTTTTCTGTTTTTGTCCTTATTTTGCCACTAAATAACGGGAAAAACTAAAAAAATAATTTATTTGAAATATTTTGGTTTTCTGTTTTTGTCCTTATTTTGCACCCAAATAACGGGAAAAAATAAAAAAAAAGTTATTTGAAATATTTTGGTTTTCTGTTTTTGTCCTTATTTTGCACCCAAATAACGGGAAAAAAGAAAAAAAAAGTTATATGACATATTTTGGTTTTCTGTTTTTGTCCTTATTTTGCCACTAAATAACGGGAAAAACTAAAAAAATAATTTATTTGAAATATTTTGGTTTTCTGTTTTTGTCCTTATTTTGCACCCAAATAACGGGAAAAAATAAAAAAAAAGTTATTTGAAATATTTTGGTTTTCTGTTTTTGTCCTTATTTTGCACCCAAGTAACGGGAAAAAAGAAAAAATGTTATTTGAAATATTTTGGTTTTCTGTTATGGTCCTTATTTTGCACCCAAATAACGGGAAAAAATAAAAAAAAGTTATTTGAAATATTTTGGTTTTCTGTTTTTGTCCTTATTTTGCACCTAAATAACGGGAAAAAAGAAAAAAAAAGTTATCTGAAATATTTTGGTTTTCTGTATTTGTCCTTATTTTGCACACAAATAACGGGAAAAAAGAAAAAAAAGTTATCTGAAATATTTTGGTTTTCTGTGTTTGTCCTTATTTTGCACCCATATAACGGGAAAAAAGAAAAAAAAAGTAATTTGAAATATTTTGGTTTTCTGTTTTTGCCCTTATTTTGCACCCAAATAACGGGACAAAATAAAAAAAAATTGTCTGAAATATTTTGGTTTTCTGTTTTTGTCCTTATTTTGCACCCAAGTAACAGGAAAAAAGAAAAAAAAGTTATTTGAAATATTTTGGGTTTCTGTATGGTCCTTATTTCGCACCCAAATAACGGGAAAAAATAAAAAAAAAGTTATTTGAAATATTTTGGTTTTCTGTTTTTGTCCTTATTTTGCACCTAAATAACGGGAAAAAAGAAAAAAAAAGTTATCTGAAATATTTTGGTTTTCTGTTTTTGTCCTTATTTTGCACCAAAATAACGGGAAAAAAGAAAAAAAAAGTTATCTGAAATATTTGGTTTTCTGTTTTTGTCCTTATTTTGCACCCAAATAACGGGAAAAAAGAAAAAAAAAGTTATTTGAAATATTTTGGTTTTCTGTTTTTGTCCTTATTTTGCACCCAAATAACGGGAAAAAAGAAAAAAAAAGTTATCTGAAATATTTTGGTTTTCTGTTTTTGTCCTTATTTTGCACCAAAATAACGGGAAAAAAGAAAAAAAAAGTTATCTGAAATATTTTGGTTTTCCGTTTTTGTCCTTATTTTGCACCCAAATAACGGGAAAAAAGAAAAAAAAATATTTGAAATATTTTGGTTTTCTGTTTTTGTCCTTATTTTGCACCCAAATAACGGGACAAAATAAAAAATAAGTTATTTGAAATATTTTGGTTTTCTTTTTTGTCCTTATTTTGCACCCAAATAACGGGAAAAAAGAAAAAAAAAAGGTATCTGAAATATTTTGGTTTTCTGTTTTTGTCCATATTTTGCACCCAAATAACGGGAAAAAAGAAAAAAAAAGTTATCTGAAATACTTTCGTTTTCTGTTTTTGTCCTTATTTTGCACCCAAATAACGGGACAAAATAAAAAATAAGTTATTTGAAATATTTTGGTTTTCTGTTTTTGTCCTTATTTTGCACCCAAATAACGAGAAAAAAGAAAAAAAAAGGTATCTGAAATATTTTGGTTTTCTGTTTTTGTCCTTATTTTGCACCCAAATAACGGGAAAAAATAAAAAAAAGTTATTTGAAATATTTTGGTTTTCTGTTATGGTCCTTATTTTGCACCCAAATAACGGAAAAAAATAAAAAAAAAAGTTATTTGAAATATTGTGGTTTTCTGTTTTTGTCCTTATTTTGCACCCAAATAACAGGAAAAAATGAAAAAAAAAGTTATTTGAAATATTTGGCTTTCTGTTTTTGCCCTTATTTTGCACCCACATAACGCGACAAAATAAAAAAAAAGTTATCTGAAATATTTTGGTTTTCTGTTTTTGTCCTTATTTTGCACCCAAATAACGGGACAAAATAAAAAAAAAGTTGTCTGAAATATTTTGGTTTTCTGTTTTTGTCCTTATTTTGCACCCAAATAACGGGACAAAATAAGAAAAAGTTGTCTGAAATATTTTGGTTTTCTGTTTTTGTCCTTATTTTGCACCCAAGTAACGGGATAAAAGAAAAAAAAGTTATTTGAAATATTTTGGTTTTCTGTTATGGTCCTTATTTTGCACCAAAATAACGGGAAAAAATAAAAAAAAAGTTATTTGGAATATTTAGGTTTTCTGTTTTGGTCCTTATTTTGCACCTAAATAACGGGAAAAAAGAAAAAAAAAGTTATCTGAAATATTTTGGTTTTCCGTTTTTGTCCTTATTTTGCACCCAAATGGAAAAAATAAAAAAAAAGTTATTTGAAATATTTTGGTTTTCTGTTTTTGTCCTTATTTTGCACTCAAATAACGGGAAAAAATAAAAACAAAAGTTATTTGAAATATTTTGTTTTTCTGTTTTTGTCCTTATTTTGCACCCAAATAACGGGAAAAAGAAAAAAAAAGTTATATGACATATTTTGGTTTTCTGTTTTTGCCCTTATTTTGCACCCAAATAACGGGACAAAATAAAAAAAAATTGTCTGAAATATTTTGGTTTTCTGTTTTTGTCCTTATTTTGCACCCAAGTAACAGGAAAAAAGAAAAAAAAGTTATTTGAAATATTTTGGCTTTCTGTATGGTCCTTATTTCGCACCCAAATAACGGGAAAAAATAAAAAAAAAGTTATTTGAAATATTTTGGTTTTCTGTTTTTGTCCTTATTTTGCCACTAAATAACGGGAAAAACTAAAAAAATAAGGTATTTGAAATATTTTGGTTTTGTGTTTTTGTCCTTATTTTGCACCTAAATATCGGGAAAAAAAGAAAAAAAAAGTTATCTGAAATATTTTGGTTTTCTGTTTTTGTCCTTATTTTGCCACTAAATAACGGGAAAAAATAAAAAATAAGTTATTTGAAATATTTTGGTTTTCTGATTTTGTCCTTATTTTGCACCCAAATAACGGGAAAAATAAAAAAAAAATTATCTGAAATATTTTGGTTTTCTTTTTTTGTCCTTATTTTGCACCCAAATAACGGGAAAAAAGAAAAAAAAAGTTATTTGAAATATTTTGGTTTTCTGTTTTTGTCCTTATTTTGCACCCAAATAACGGGAAAAAATAAAAAAAAAGTTATTTTAAATATTTTGGTTTTCTGTTTTTGTCCTTATTTCTTACCCAAATAACGGGAAAAAATAAAAAAAAAGTTATTTGAAATATTTTGGCTTTCTGTTTTTGTCCTTATTTTGCACCCAAATAACGGGAAAAAAGAAAAAAAAATATTTGAAATATTTTGGTTTTCTGTTTTTGTCCTTATTTTGCACCCAAATAACGGGACAAAATAAAAAATAAGTTATTTGAAATATTTTGGTTTTCTTTTTTGTCCTTATTTTGCACCCAAATAACGGGAAAAAAGAAAAAAAAAGGTATCTGAAATATTTTGGTTTTCTGTTTTTGTCCATATTTTGCACCCAAATAACGGGAAAAAAGAAAAAAAAAGTTATCTGAAATACTTTCGTTTTCTGTTTTTGTCCTTATTTTGCACCCAAATAACGGGACAAAATAAAAAAAAAGTTGTCTGAAATATTTTGGTTTTCTGTTTTTGTCCTTATTTTGCACCCAAGTAACGGGAAAAAATAAAAAAAAGTTATTTGAAATATTTTGGTTTTCTGTTATGGTCCTTATTTTGCACCCAAATAACGGAAAAAAATAAAAAAAAAGTTATTTGAAATATTGTGGTTTTCTGTTTTTGTCCTTATTTTGCACCCAAATAACAGGAAAAAATGAAAAAAAAAGTTATTTGAAATATTTTGGCTTTCTGTTTTTGCCCTTATTTTGCACCCACATAACGCGACAAAATAAAAAAAAAGTTATCTGAAATATTTTGGTTTTCTGTTTTTGTCCTTATTTTGCACCCAAATAACGGGACAAAATAAAAAAAAAGTTGTCTGAAATATTTTGGTTTTCTGTTTTTGTCCTTATTTTGCACCCAAATAACGGGACAAAATAAAAAAAAAGTTGTCTGAAATATTTTGGTTTTCTGTTTTTGTCCTTATTTTGCACCCAAGTAACGGGATAAAAGAAAAAAAAGTTATTTGAAATATTTTGGTTTTCTGTTATGGTCCTTATTTTGCACCAAAATAACGGGAAAAAATAAAAAAAAAGTTATTTGGAATATTTAGGTTTTCTGTTTTGGTCCTTATTTTGCACCTAAATAACGGGAAAAAAGAAAAAAAAAGTTATCTGAAATATTTTGGTTTTCCGTTTTTGTCCTTATTTTGCACCCAAATGGAAAAAATAAAAAAAAAGTTATTTGAAATATTTTGGTTTTCTGTTTTTGTCCTTATTTTGCACTCAAATAACGGGAAAAAATAAAAACAAAAGTTATTTGAAATATTTTGTTTTTCTGTTTTTGTCCTTATTTTGCACCCAAATAACGGGAAAAAAGAAAAAAAAAGTTATATGACATATTTTGGTTTTCTGTTTTTGTCCTTATTTTGCCACTAAATAACGGGAAAAACTAAAAAAATAAGTTATTTGAAATATTTTGGTTTTCTGTTTTTGTCCTTATTTTGCACCCAAATAACGGGAAAAAATAAAAAAAAAGTTATTTGAAATATTTTGGTGTTCTGTTTTTGTCCTTATTTTGCACCCAAATAACGGAAAAAACTAAAAAAATAAGTTATTTGAAATATTTTGGTTTTCTGTTTTTGTCCTTATTTTGCCACTAAATAACGGGAAAAACTAAAAAAATAAGGTATTTGAAATATTTTGGTTTTGTGTTTTTGTCCTTATTTTGCACCTAAATATCGGGAAAAAAGAAAAAAAAAGTTATCTGAAATATTTTGGTTTTCTGTTTTTGTCCTTATTTTGCCACTAAATAACGGGAAAAAATAAAAAATAAGTTATTTGAAATATTTTGGTTTTCTGATTTTGTCCTTATTTTGCACACCAAATAACGGGAAAAATAAAAAAAAAATTATCTGAAATATTTTGGTTTTCTTTTTTTGTCCTTATTTTGCACCCAAATAACGGGAAAAAAGAAAATAAAAGTTATTTGAAATATTTTGGTTTTCTGTTTTTGTCCTTATTTTGCACCAAATAACGGGAAAAAATAAAAAAAAAGTTATTTTAAATATTTTGGTTTTCTGTTTTTGTCCTTATTTCGCACCCAAATAACGGGAAAAAATAAAAAAAAAGTTATTTGAAATATTTTGGCTTTCTGTTTTTGTCCTTATTTTGCACCCAAATAACGGGACAAAATAAAAAAAAGTTATTTGAAATATTTTGGTTTCCTGTTTTTGTCCTTATTTTGCACCCAAGTAACGGGAAAAAAGAAAAAAAGTTATTTGAAATATTTTAGTTTTCTGTTATGGTCCTTATTTTGCACCCAAATAACGGGACAAAATAAAAAAAAGGTTGTCTGCAATATTTTGGTTTTCTGTTTTTGCCCTTATTTTGCACCCAAATAACGGGACAAAATAAAAAAAAAGTTGTCTGCAATATTTTGGTTTCCTGTTTTTGTCCTTATTTTGCACCCCAAGTAACGGGAAAAAAGAAAAAAAGTTATTTGAAATATTTTGGTTTTCTGTTATGGTCCTTATTTTGCACCCAAATAACGGGAAAAAAGAAAAAAAAAGTTATCTGAAATATTTTGGTTTTCTGTGTTTGTCCTTATTTTGCACTCAAATAACGGGAAAAAAGAAAAATAAGTAATTTGAAATATTTTGGTTTTCTGTTTTTGCCCTTATTTTGCACCCAAATAACGGGACAAAATAAAAAAAAATGGGTCTGAAATATTTTGGTTTTCTGTTTTTGTCCTTATTTTGCACCCAAGTAATAGGAAAAAAGAAAAAAAAGTTATTTGAAATATTTTGGCTTTCTGTTATGGTCCTTATTTCGCACCCAAATAACGGGAAAAAATAAAAAAAAAGTTATTTGAAATATTTTGGTTTTCTGTTTTTGTCCTTATTTTGCACCCAAGTAACGGGAAACAAGAAAAAAAGTTATTTGAAATATTTTGGTTTTCTGTTATGGTCCTTATTTTGCACCCAAATAACGGGAAAAAATAAAAAAAAGTTATTTGAAATATTTTGGTTTTCTGTTTTTGTCCTTATTTTGCACCTAAATAACGGGAAAAAAGAAAAAAAAAGTTATCTGAAATATTTTGGTTTTCTGTATTTGTCCTAATTTTGCACCCAAATAACGGGAAAAAAGAAAAAAAAAGTTATCTGAAATATTTTGGTTTTCTGTGTTTGTCCTTATTTTGCACCCAAATAACGGGAAAAAAGAAAAAAAAAGTTATCAGAAATACTTTGGTTTTCTGTTTTTGTCCTTATTTTGCACCCAAATAACGGGACAAAATAAAAAAAAAGTTGTCTGAAATATTTTGGTTTTCTGTTTTTGTCCTTATTTTGCACCCAAGTAACGGGAAAAAATAAAAAAAAGTTATTTGAAATATTTTGGTTTTGTGTTATGGTCCTTATTTTGCACCCAAATAACGGGAAAAAATAAAAAAAAAAGTTATTTGAAATATTGTGGATTTCTGTTTTTGTCCTTATTTTGCACCCAAATAACGGGAAAAAATAAAAAAAAAAGTTATTTGAAATATTTTGGTTTTCTGTTTTTGCCCTTATTTTGTCCTTATTTTGCACCCAAGTAACGGGATAAAAGAAAAAAAGTTATTTGAAATATTTTGGTTTTCTGTTATGGTCCTTATTTTGCACCAAAATAACGGGCAAAAATAAAAAAAAAGTTATTTGGAATATTTAGGATTTCTGTTTTGGTCCTTATTTTGCACCTAAATAACGGGAAAAAAGAAAAAAAAAGTTATTTGAAATATTTTGGTTTTCTGTTTTTGTCCTTATTTTGCACCCAAATAACGGGAAAAAAGATAAAAAAAGTTATATGACATATTTTGGTTTTCTGTTTTTGTCCTTATTTTGCCACTAAATAACGGGAAAAACTAAAAAAATAAGTTATTTGAAATATTTTGGTTTTCTGTTTTTGTCCTTATTTTGCCACTAAATAACTGGAAAAACTAAAAAAATAAGGTATTTGAAATATTTTGGTTTTCTGTTTTTGTCCTTATTTTGCACCTAAATATCGGGAAAAAAGAAAAAAAAAGTTATCTGAAATATTTTGGTTTTCCGTTTTTGTCCTTATTTTGCACCCAAATGGAAAAAATAAAAAAAAAGTTATTTGAAATATTTTGGTTTTCTGTTTTTGTCCTTATTTTGCACTCAAATAACGGGAAAAAATAAAAACAAAAGTTATTTGAAATATTTTGGTTTTCTGTTTTTGTCCTTATTTTGCACCCAAATAACGGGAAAAAAGATAAAAAAAGTTATATGACATATTTTGGTTTTCTGTTTTTGTCCTTATTTTGCCACTAAATAACGGGAAAAAACTAAAAAAAATAAGTAATTTGAAATATTTTGGTTTTCTGTTTTTGTCCTTATTTTGCCACTAAATAACGGGAAAAACTAAAAAAATAAGGTATTTGAAATATTTTGGTTTTCTGTTTTTTGTCCTTATTTTGCACCTAAATATCGGGAAAAAAGAAAAAAAAAGTTATCTGAAATATTTTGGTTTTCCGTTTTTGTCCTTATTTTGCACCCAAATGGAAAAAATAAAAAAAAAGTTATTTGAAATATTTTGGTTTTCTGTTTTTGTCCTTATTTTGCACCCAAATAACGGGAAAAAAGAAAAAAAAAAGTTATATGACATATTTTGGTTTTCTGTTTTTGTCCTTATTTTGCCACTAAATAACGGGAAAAACTAAAAAAATAATTTATTTGAAATATTTTGGTTTTCTGTTTTTGTCCTTATTTTGCACCCAAATAACGGGAAAAAATAAAAAAAAGTTATTTGAAATATTTTGGTTTTCTGTTTTTGTCCTTATTTTGCACCCAAATAACGGGAAAAAAGATAAAAAAAGTTATATGACATATTTTGGTTTTCTGTTTTTGTCCTTATTTTTGCCACTAAATAACGGGAAAAACTAAAAAAATAAGTTATTTGAAATATTTTGGTTTTCTGTTTTTGTCCTTATTTTGCCACTAAATAACGGGAAAAACTAAAAAAATAAGGTATTTGAAATATTTTGGTTTTCTGTTTTTGTCCTTATTTTGCACCTAAATATCGGGAAAAAAGAAAAAAAAAGTTATCTGAAATATTTGGGTTTTCTGTTTTTGTCCTTATTTTGCCACTAAATAACGGGAAAAAATAAAAAATAAGTTATTTGAAATATTTTGGTTTTCTGTTTTTGTCCTTATTTTGCACCCAAATAACGGGAAAAAATTAAAAAAAAGTTATTTGAAATATTTTGGTTTTCTGTTTTTGTCGTTATTTTGCACCCAAATAACACGAAAAAATAAAAAAAAAGTTATTTGAAATATTTTGGTTTTCTGATTTTGTCCTTATTTTGCACCCAAATAACGGGAAAAATAAAAAAAAAATTATCTGAAATATTTTGGTTTTCTTTTTTTGTCCTTATTTTGCACCCAAATAACGGGAAAAAAGAAAAAAAAGTTATTTGAAATATTTTGGTTTTCTGTTTTTGTCCTTATTTTGCACCCAAATAACGGGAAAAAATAAAAAAAAAGTTATTTTAAATATTTTGGTTTTCTGTTTTTGTCCTTATTTCGCACCCAAATAACGGGAAAAAATAAAAAAAAAGTTATTTGAAATATTTTGGTTTTCTGTTTTTGTCCTTATTTTGCACCCAAATAACGGGAAAAAATTAAAAAAAAGTTATTTGAAATATTTTGGTTTTCTGTTTTTGTCGTTATTTTGCACCCAAATAACAGGAAAAAATAAAAAAAAAAGTTATTTGAAATATTTTGGTTTTCTGTTTTTGTCCTTATTTTGTACCCAAATAACGGGAAAAAAGAAAAAAAAAGTTATTTGAAAAATTTTGGTTTTCTTTTTGTCCTGATTTTGCACCCAAATAACGGGAAAAAAGAAAAAAAAAGTTATTTGAAATATTTTGGTTTTCTGTTTTTGTCCTTATTTTGCACCCAAAATAACGGGGGAAAAAAAAAAAAGTTATCTGAAATATTTTGGTTTTCTGTTTTGTCCTTATTTTGCACCCAAGTAACGGGAAAAAAGAAAAAAAAAGTTATTTGAAATATTTTGGTTTTCTGTTATGGTCCTTATTTTGCACCCAAATAATGGGAAAAAATAAAAAAAAAGTTATTTGAAATATTTTGGTTTTCTGTTTTTGTCCTTATTTTGCACCTAAATAACGGGAAAAAAGAAAAAAAAAGTTATCTGAAATATTTTGGTTTTCTGTTTTTGTCCTTATTTTGCACCCAAATAACGGGAAAAAAGAAAAAAAAAGTTATCTGAAATATTTTGGTTTTCTGTTTTTGTCCTTATTTTGCACCCAAATAACGGGGAAAAAATAAAAAAAAAAGTTATTTGAAATATTTTGGTTTTCTGATTTTGTCCTTATTTTGCACCCAAATAACAGGAAAAATAAAAAAAAAATTATCTGAAATATTTTGGTTTTCTGTTTTTGTCCTTATTTTGCACCCAAATAACGGGAAAAAAGAAAAAAAATGTTATTTGAAATATTTTGGTTTTCTGTTTTTGTCCTTATTTTGCCACTAAATAACGGGAAAAAAATAAAAAATAAGTTATTTGAAATATTTTGGTTTTCTGTTTTTGTCCTTATTTTGCATCCAAATAACGTGAAAAAATAAAAAAAAGTATTTCAAATATTTTGGTTTTCTGTTTTTGTCCTTATTTTGCACCCAAATAACGGGAAAAAAGAAAAAAAAAGTTATTTGAAATATTTTGGTTTTCTGTTTTTGTCCTTATTTTGCACCCAAATAACGGGAAAAAAGAAAAAAAAAAGTTATTTGAATATTTTGGTTTTCTGTTTTTGCCCTTATTTTGCCACTAAATAACGGGAAAAATAAAAAATAAGTTATTTGAAATATTTTGGTTTTCTGTTTTTGTCCTTATTTTGCACCCAAATAACGTGAAAAAATAAAAAAAAGGTATTTGAAATATTTTGGTTTTCTGTTTTTGTCCTTATTTTGCACCCAAATAACGGGAAAAAATAAAAAAAAAAGTTATTTGAAATATTTTGGTTTCTGATTTTGTCCTTATTTTGCACCCAAATAACAGGAAAAATAAAAAAAAAATTATCTGAAATATTTTGGTTTTCTGTTTTTGTCCTTATTTTGCACCCAAATAACGTGAAAAAAGAAAAAAAAAGTTATTTGAAATATTTTGGTTTTCTGTTTTTGCCCTTATTTTGCCACTAAATAACAGGAAAAAATAAAAATAAGTTATTTGAAATATTTTGGTTTTCTGTTTTTGTCCTTATTTTGCACCCAAATAACGTGAAAAAATAAAAAAAAGGTATTTGAAATATTTTGGTTTTCTGTTTTTGTCCTTATATTGCACCCAAATAACGGGAAAAAATAAAAAAAAAAGTTATTTGAAATATTTTGGTTTTCTGATTTTATCCTTATTTTGCACCCAAATAACAGGAAAAATAAAAAAAAAATTATCTGAAATATTTTGGTTTTCTGTTTTTGTCCTTATTTTGCACCCAAATAACGGGAAAAAATTAAAAAAAAAGTTATTTGAAATATTTTGGTTTTCTGTTTTTGTCCTTATTTTGCACCCAAATAACGGGAAAAAATAAAAAAAAAGTTATTTGAAATATTTTGGTTTTCTGTTTCTGTCCTTATTTTGCACCTAAATAACGGGAAAAAAGAAAAAAAAAGTTATCTGAAATATTTTGGTTTTCTGTTTTTGTCCTTATTTTGCACCCAAATAACGGGAAAAAAGAAAAAAAAAGTTATCTGAAATATTTTGGTTTTCTGTTTTTGTCCTTATTTTGCACCCAAATAACGGGAAAAAAGAAAAAAAAAGTTATTTGAAATATTTTGGTTTTCTGTTTTTGTCTTTATTTTGCCACTAAATAACGGGAAAAAATAAGTTATTTGAAATATTTTGGTTTTCTGTTGTTGTCCTTATTTTACACCCAAATAACGTGAAAAAATAAAAAAAAAGTTATTTGAAATATTTTGGTTTTCTGTTTTTTGTCCTTATTTTGCACCCAAATAACGGGAAAAAAGAAAAAAAAAGTTATTTGAAATATTTTGGTTTTCTGTTTTTGTCCTTATTTTGCACCCAAATAACGTGAAAAAATAAAAAAAAAACTTATTTCAAATATTTTGGTTTTCAGTTTTTGTCCTTATTTTGCACCCAAATAACGGGAAAAAATAAAAAAAAAAGTTATTTGAAATATTTTGGTTTTCTGATTTTGTCCTTAATTTGCACCCAAATAACAGGAAAAAAATAAAAAAAAAATTATCTGAAATATTTTGGTTTTCTATTTTTGTCCTTATTTTGCACCTAAATAACGGGAAAAAAGAAAAAAAAAGTTATTTGAAATATTTTGGTTTTCTGTTTTTGTCCTTATTTTGCACCCAAATATTTTGTCCTTATTTTGAACCCAATATTTTGGTTTTCTGTTTTTTCCTTATTTTGCACCCAAATAACAGGAAAAATAAAAAAAAAATTATCTGAAATATTTTGGTTTTCTGTTTTTGTCCTTATCTTGCACCCAAATAACGGCAAAAAAGAAAAAGAAAGTTATTTGAAATATTTTGATTTTCAGTTTTTGTCCTTATTTTGCACCCAAATAACGGGAAAAAATAAAAAAAAGTTATTTGAAATATTTTGGTTTTCTGTTTTTGTCCTTATTTTGCACCCAAATAACAGGAAAAAATAAAAAAAAAAGTTATTTGAAATATTTTGGTTTTTTGTTTTTGTCCTTATTTTGCACCCAAATAACGTGAAAAAATAAAAAAAAATTATATGATATATTTTGGTTTTCTGTTTTTGTCCTTATTTTGCACCCAAATAACGGGAAAAAAATAAAAAAAAAAGTTATTTGAAATATTTTGGTTTTCTGATTTTGTCCTTATTTTGCACCCAAAATAACAGGAAAAATAAAAAAAAAATTATCTGAAATATTTTGGTTTTCTGTTTTTGTCCTTATTTTGCACCCAAATAACGGGAAAAAAGAAAAAAAAAGTTATTTGAAATATTTTGGTTTTCTGTTTTTGTCCTTATTTTGCCACTAAATAACGGGAAAAAATAAAAAATAAGGTTATTTGAAATATTTTGGTTTTCTGTTTTTGTTCTTATTTTGCACCCAAATAACGTGCAAAAATAAAAAAAAAGTTATTTGAAATATTTTGGTTTTCTGTTTTTGTCCTTATTTTGCACCTAAATAACGGGAAAAAAGAAAAAAAAAAGTTATTTGAAATATTTTGGTTTTCTGTTTTCGTCCTTATTTTGCACCCAAATAACGGGAAAAAATAAAAAAAAAGTTATTTGAAATATTTTGGTTTTCTGTTTCTGTCCATACTTTGCACCTAAATAACGGGAAAAAAGAAAAAAAAAGTTATCTGAAATATTTTGGTTTTCTGTTTTTGTCCTTATTTTCCACCCAAATAACGGGAAAAAAGAAAGAAAAAGTTATCTGAAATATTTTGGTTTTCTGTTTTTGTCCTTATTTTGCACCCAAATAACGGGAAAAAAGGAAAAAAAAGTTATTTGGAATATTTTGGTTTTATGTTTTTGTCCTTATTTTGCACCCAAATAACGGGAAAAAAGAAAAAAAAAGTTATTTGAAATATTTTGGTTTTCTGTTTTTGGTCCTTATTTTGCCACTAAATAACGGGAAAAAATAAAAAATAAGTTATTTGAAATATTTTGGTTTTTCTGTTTTTGTCCTTATTTTACACCCAAAATAACGTGAAAAAATAAAAAAAAAGTTATTTGAAATATTTTGGTTTTCTGTTTTTTGTCCTTATTTTGCCACTAAATAACGGGAAAAAATAAAAAATAAGTTATTTGAAATATTTTGGTTTTCTGGTTTTGTCCTTATTTTGCACCCAAATAACGTAAAAA
>CAWVQG010000111.1:0-18000 GCA_963932195.1 Empis livida
AAAAAAATATTTCAGATAATTTTTTTTTTATTTTTTCCCGTTATTTGGGTGCAAAATAAGGACAGAAACAGAAAACCAAAATATTACAAATATTTTTTTTTTATTTTTTCCCGTTATTTGGGTGCAAAATAAGGACAAAAACAGAAAACCCAAATATTTCAAATAACTTTTTTTTCCCCCGTTATTTGGGTGCAAAATAAGGATAAAAACAGAAAACCAAAATATTTCAGATAACTTTTTTTTTTATTTTTTCCCGTTATTTGGGTGGAAAATAAGAACAAAAACAGAAAACCAAAATATTTCAAACAACTTTTTTTTTATTTTTTTCCGTTATTTGGGTGCAAAATAAGGACAAAAACAGAAAACCAAAATATTTAAGATAACTTTTTGTTAATTTTTTTCCCGTTATTTGGGTGCAAAATAAGGACAAAAACAGAAAACCCAAATATTTCAAATAACTATTTTTTCCCCCATTATTTGGGTGCAAAATAAGGATAAAAACAGAAAACCAAAATATTTCAGATAACTTTTTTTTTTATTTTTTCCCGTTATTTGGGTGGAAAATAAGGACAAAAACAGAAAGCCAAAATATTTTAAATAACTTTTTTTTTATTTTTTCCCGTTATTTGGGTGCAAAATAAGGACAAAAACAGAAAACCCAAATATTTCAAATAACTTTTTTTTCCCCGTTATTTGGGGGCAAAATAAGGACAAAAACAGAAAACAAAAATATTTCAGATAACTTTTTTTTTATTTTTTCCCGTTATTTGGGTGCAAAATAAGGACAAAAACAGAACACCAAAATATTTCAAATAACTTTTTTTTTCTTTTCTCCCGTTATTTGGGTGCAAAATAAAGACAAAAACAGAAAACCAAAATATTTCAGATAACTTTTTTTTTATTTTTTCCCGTTATTTGGGTGCAAAATAAGGACAAAAACAGAAAACCAAAATATTTCAAATACCTTTTTTTTTATTTTTTTCCGTTATTTGGGTGCAAAATAAGGACAAAAACAGAAAACCCAAATATTTCAAATAACTTTTTTTTTCCCCCGTTATTTGGGTGCAAAATAAGGATAAAAACAGAAAACCAAAATATTTCAGATAACTTTTTTTTTATTTTTTCCCGTTATTTGGGTGCAAAATAAGGACAAAAACAGAAAAACGAAATATTTCAAATAACTTTTTTTTTTATTTTTTCCCGTTATTTGGGTGGAAATTAAGGACAAAAACAGAAAACCCAAAAATTTCAAATAACTTTTTTTTTCTCCCGTTATTTGGGTGCAAAATAAGGACAAAAACAGAAAACCCAAAAATTTCAAATAACTTTTTTTTTCTCCCGTTATTTGGGTGCAAAATAAGGACAAAAACAGAAAACCAAAACATTTCAGATAACATTTTTTTTATTTTTTCCCGTTATTTGGATGGAAAATAAGGACAAAAACAGAAAACCAAAATATTTCAAATAACTTTTTTTTTATTTTTTCCCGTTATTTGGGTGCAAAATAAGGACAAAAACAGAAAACCAAAATATTTCAGATAACTTTTTTTCTATTTTTTCCCGTTATTTGGGTGCAAAATAAGGACAAAAACAGAAAACCAAAATATTTCAAATAAGTTTTTTTTTATTTTTTCCAGTTATTTGGGTGCAACATAAGGACAAAAACAGAAAACCAAAATATTTCAAATAACTTTTTTTTTCTTTTTTCCCGTTATTTGGGTGCAAAATAAAGACAAAAAAAGAAAACCAAAATATTGCAGACAACTTTTTTTTTATTTTTTCACGTTATTTGGGTGCTAAATAAGGACAAAAACAGAAAACCAAAATATTTCAGATAACTTTTTTTTTCTTTTTTCCCGTTATTTGGGTGCAAAATAAGGACAAAAACAGAAAACCAAAATATTGCAGAAAACTTTTTTTTTTTATTTTTTCCCGTTATTTGGTGCTACATAAGGACAAAAACAGAAAACCAAAATATTGCAGAATTCTTTTTTTCTATTTTTTCCCGTTATTTGGGTGCTAAATAAGGACAGAAACAGAAAACCAAAATATTACAAATAACGTTTTTTTTATTTTTTCCCGTTATTTGTGTGCAAAATAAGGACAAAAATAGAAAACCAAAATATTTCAAATAACTTTTTTTTTATTTTTTCCCGTTATTTGGGTACAAAATAAGGACAAAAACAGAAAACCAAAATATTTCAGATAACTTTTTTTTTATTTTTTCCCGTTATTTGGGTGCAAAATAAGGACAAAAACAGAAAACCAAAATATTTCAAAAAACTTTTTTTTTATTTTTTCCAGTTATTTGGGTGCAACATAAGGACAAAAACAGAAAACCAAAATATTTCAAATAACTTTTTTTTTCTTTTGTCCCGTTTATTGGGTGCAAAATAAGGACAAAAACAGAAAACCAAAATATTTCAGATAACTTTTTTTTTCCTTTTTCCCGTTATTTGGGTGCAAAATAAGGACAAAAACAGAAAACCAAAATATTGCAGAAAACTTTTTTTTTATTTTTTCCCGTTATTTGGGTACTAAATAAGGACAAAAACAGAAAACCAAAATATTTCAAATAACTTCTTTTTTATTTTTTCCCGGTATTTAGGTGCAAAATAAGGACAAAAACAGAAAACCAAAATATTTCAAACAACTTTTTTTTTATTTTTTCCCGTTATTTGGGTGCAAAATAAGGACAAAAACAGAAAACCAAAATATTTAAGATAACTTTTTGTTTATTTTTTCCCGTTATTTGGGTGCAAAATAAGGACAAAAATAGAAAACCAAAATATTTCAAATAACTTTTTTTTTATTTTTTCCCGTTATTTGGGTGCAAAATAAGGATAAAAACAGAAAACCAAAATATTTCAAATAACTTTTTTTTTATTTTTCCCGTTATTTAGGTGCAAAATAAGGACAAAAACAAAAAACCAAAATATTTCAGAAAACTTTTTTTTATTTTTTCCCGTTATTTGGGAGCAAAATAAGGACAAAAATAGAAAACCAAAATATTTCAAATAACTTTTTTTTTATTTTTTCCCGTTATTTGGGTGCAAAATAAGGACAAAAACAGAAAACCAAAATATTTCAGATAACTTTTTTTTTATTTTTTCCCGTTATTTGGGTGCAAAATAAGGACAAAAACAGAAAACCAAAATATTTCAAATAACTTTTTTTTTATTTTTTCCCGTTATTTGGGTGCAAAATAAGGACAGAAACAGAAAACCAAAATATTACAAATATTTTTTTTTTATTTTTTCCCGTTATTTGGGTGCAAAATAAGGACAAAAACAGAAAACCCAAATATTTCAAATAACTTTTTTTTCCCCCGTTATTTGGGTGCAAAATAAGGATAAAAACAGAAAACCAAAATATTTCAGATAACTTTTTTTTTTATTTTTTCCCGTTATTTGGGTGGAAAATAAGGACAAAAACAGAAAGCCAAAATATTTCAAATAACTTTTTTTTTATTTTTTCCCGTTATTTGGGTGCAAAATAAGGACAAAAACAGAAAACCCAAATATTTCAAATAACTTTTTTTTCCCCGTTATTTGGGGGCAAAATAAGGACAAAAACAGAAAACAAAAATATTTCAGATAACTTTTTTTTTATTTTTTCCCGTTATTTGGCTGCAAAATAAGGACAAAAACAGAACACCAAAATATTTCAAATAACTTTTTTTTTCTTTTCTCCCGTTATTTGGGTGCAAAATACAGACAAAAACAGAAAACCAAAATATTTCATATAACTTTTTTTTATTTTTTCCCGTTATTTGGGTGCCAAATAAAGACAAAAACAGAAAACCAAAATATTTCAGATAACTTTTTTTTATTTTTTCCCGTTATTTGGGTGCAAAATAAGGACAAAAACAGAAAACCAAAATATTTCAAATACCTTTTTTTTTATTTTTTTCCGTTATTTGGGTGCAAAATAAGGACAAAAACAGAAAACCCAAATATTTCAAATAACTTTTTTTTCCCCCGTTAATTGGGGGCAAAATAAGGATAAAAACAGAAAACCAAAATATTTCAGATAACTTTTTTTTTATTTTTTCCCGTTATTTGGGTGCAAAATTAGGACAAAAACAGAAAACCAAAATATTTCAAATAACTTTTTTTTTATTTTTTCCCGTTATTTGGGTGCAAAATAAGGACAGAAACAGAAAACCAAAATATTACAAATATTATTTTTTATTTTTTCCCGTTATTTGGGTGGAAAATAAGGACAAAAACAGAAAACCAAGATATATTAAATAACTTTTTTTTTATTTTTTCCCATTATTTGGGTGCAAAATAAGGACAAAAACAGAAAACCAAAATATTTCAGATAACTTTTTTTTTATTTTTTCCCGTTATTTGGGTGCAAAATAAGGACAAAAACAGAAAACCAAAATATTTCAAATAACTTTTTTTTTATTTTTTCCCGTTATTTGGGTGCAAAATAAGGACAAAAACAGAAAACCCAAATATTTCAAATAACTTTTTTTTCCCCGTTATTTGGGGGCAAAATAAGGACAAAAACAGAAAACAAAAATATTTCAGATAATTTTTTTTTTATTTTTTCCCGTTATTTGGGTGCAAAATAAGGACAAAAACAGAAAACCAAAATATTTCAAATAACTTTTTTTTTATTTTTTCCCGTTATTTGGGTGCAAAATAAGGACAGAAACAGAAAACCAAAATATTACAAATATTTTTTTTTTATTTTTTCCCGTTATTTGGGTGCAAAATAAGGACAAAAACAGAAAACCCAAATATTTCAAATAACTTTTTTTTCCCCCGTCATTTGGGTGCAAAATAAGGATAAAAACAGAAAACCAAAATATTTCAGATAACTTTTTTTTTTATTTTTTCCCGTTATTTGGGTGGAAAATAAGGACAAAAACAGAAAGCCAAAATATTTCAAATAACTTTTTTTTTATTTTTTCCCGTTATTTGGGTGGAAAATAAGGACAAAAACAGAAAGCCAAAATATTTCAAATAACTTTTTTTTTCTTTCCTCCCGTTATTTGGGTGCAAAATAAAGACAAAAACAGAAAACCAAAATATTTCAGATAACTTTTTTTTTATTTTTTCCCGTTATTTGGGTGCAAAATAAGGACAAAAACAGAAAACCAAAATATTTCAAATACCTTTTTTTTTATTTTTTTCCGTTATTTGGGTGCAAAATAAGGACAAAAACAGAAAACCCAAATATTTCAAATAACTTTTTTTTCCCCCGTTATTTGGGTGCAAAATAAGGATAAAAACAGAAAACCAAAATATTTCATATAACTTTTTTTTTATTTTTTCCCGTTATTTGGGTGGAAATTAAGGACAAAAACAGAAAACCCAAAAATTTCAAATAACTTTTTTTTTCTCCCGTTATTTGGGTGCAAAATAAGGACAAAAACAGAAAACCCAAAAATTTCAAATAACTTTTTTTTTCTCCCGTTATTTGGGTGCAAAATAAGGACAAAAACAGAAAACCCAAAAATTTCAAATAACTTTTTTTTTCTCCCGTTATTTGGGTGCAAAATAAGGACAAAAACAGAAAACCAAAACATTTCAGATAACATTTTTTTTATTTTTTCCCGTTATTTGGGTGGAAAATAAGGACAAAAACAGAAAACCAAAATATTTCAAATAACTTTTTTTTTATTTTTTCCCGTTATTTGGGTGCAAAATAAGGACAAAAACAGAAAACCAAAATATTTCAGATAACTTTTTTTCTATTTTTTCCCGTTATTTGGGTGCAAAATAAGGACAAAAACAGAAAACCAAAATATTTCAAATAAGTTTTTTTTTATTTTTTCCAGTTATTTGGGTGCAACATAAGGACAAAAACAGAAAACCAAAATATTTCAAATAACTTTTTTTTTCTTTTTTCCCGTTATTTGGGTGCAAAATAAGGACAAAAACAGAAAACCAAAATATTGCAGATAACTTTTTTTTTATTTTTTCACGTTATTTGGGTGCTAAATAAGGACAAAAACAGAAAACCAAAATATTTCAGATAACTTTTTTTTTCTTTTTTCCCGTTATTTGGGTGCAAAATAAGGACAAAAACAGAAAACCAAAATATTGCAGAAAACTTTTTTTTTTTATTTTTTCCCGTTATTTGGTGCTACATAAGGACAAAAACAGAAAACCAAAATATTGCAGAAATCTTTTTTTTTATTTTTTCCCGTTATTTGGGTGCTAAATAAGGACAAAACAGAAAACCAAAATATTACAAATAACGTTTTTTTTATTTTTTCCCGTTATTTGTGTGCAAAATAAGGACAAAAATAGAAAACCAAAATATTTCAAATAACTTTTTTTTTATTTTTTCCCGTTATTTGGGTACAAAATAAGGACAAAAACAGAAAACCAAAATATTTCAGATAACTTTTTTTTTATTTTTTCCCGTTATTTGGGTGCAAAATAAGGACAAAAACAGAAAACCAAAATATTTCAAATAACTTATTTTTTTATTTTTTCCAGTTATTTGGGTGCAACATAAGGACAAAAACAGAAAACCAAAATATTTCAAATAACTTTTTTTTTCTTTTTTCCCGTTATTTGGGTGCAAAATAAGGACAAAAACAGAAAACCAAAATATTTCAGATAACTTTTTTTTTCCTTTTTCCCGTTATTTGGGTGCAAAATAAGGACAAAAACAGAAAACCAAAATATTGCAGAAAACTTTTCTTTTATTTTTTCCCGTTATTTGGGTGCTAAATAAGGACAAAAACAGAAAACCAAAATATTTCAAATAACTTCTTTTTTATTTTTTCCCGGTATTTAGGTGCAAAATAAGGACAAAAACAGAAAACCAAAATATTTCAAACAACTTTTTTTTTATTTTTTCCCGTTATTTGGGTGCAAAATAAGGACAAAAACAGAAAACCAAAATATTTAAGATAACTTTTTGTTTATTTTTTCCCGTTATTTGGGTGCAAAATAAGGACAAAAACAGAAAACCCAAATATTTCAAATAACTTTTTTTTCCCCCGTTATTTGGGTGCAAAATAAGGATAAAAACAGAAAACCAAAATATTTCAAATAACTTTTTTTTTATTTTTCCCGTTATTTAGGTGCAAAATAAGGACAAAAACAGAAAACCAAAATATTTCAGAAAACTTTTTTTTATTTTTTCCCGTTATTTGGGAGCAAAATAAGGACAAAAATAGAAAACCAAAATATTTCAAATAACTTTTTTTTTATTTTTTCCCGTTATTTGGGTGGAAAATAAGGACAAAAACAGAAAACCAAGATATATTAAATAACTTTTTTTTTATTTTTTCCCATTATTTGGGTGCAAAATAAGGACAAAAACAGAAAACCAAAATATTTCAGATAACTTTTTTTTTATTTTTTCCCGTTATTTGGGTGCAAAATAAGGACAAAAACAGAAAACCAAAATATTTCAAATAACTTTTTTTTTATTTTTTCCCGTTATTTGGGTGCAAAATAAGGACAGAAACAGAAAACCAAAATATTACAAATATTATTTTTTATTTTTTCCCGTTATTTGGGTGCAAAATAAGGACAAAAACAGAAAACCAAAATATTTCAAATAACTTTTTTTTTCCCCCCGTTATTGGGGTGCAAAATAAGGACAAAAACAGAAAACCAAAATATTTCAGGTAACTTTTTTTTATTTTTTCCCGTTGTTTGGGTGCAAAATAAGGACAAAAACAGAAAACCAAAATATTTCAGATAATTTTTTTTTTATTTTTTCCCGTTATTTGGGTGCAAAATAAGGACAAAAACAGAAAACCAAAATATTTCAAATAACTTTTTTTTTATTTTTTCCCGTTATTTGGGTGCAAAATAAGGACAGAAACAGAAAACCAAAATATTACAAATATTTTTTTTTTATTTTTTCCCGTTATTTGGGTGCAAAATAAGGACAAAAACAGAAAACCAAAATATTTCAAATAACTTTTTTTTTCCCCCGTTATTTGGGTGCAAAATAAGGACAAAAACAGAAAACCAAAATATTTCAAATTACTTTTTTTTTATTTTTTCCCGTTATTTGGGTGCAAAATAAGGACAAAAACAGAAAACCAAAATATTTCAAATAACTTTTTTTTTCTTTTTCCCGTTATTTGGGTTCAAAATAAGGACAAAAACAGAAAACCAAAATATTTCAGATAACTTTTTTTTTATTTATTCCCGTTATTTGGGTGCAAAATAAGGACAAAAACAGAAAACCAAAATATTTCAAATAACTTTTTTTTTCTTTTTTCCCGTTATTTGGGTGCAAAATAAGGACAAAAACAGAAAACCAAAATATTTCAAATAACTTTTTGTTTATTTTTTCCCGTTATTTGGGTGCAAAATAAGGACAAAAACAGAAAACCCAAATATTTCAAATAACTTTTTTTCCCCCGTTATTTGGGTGCAAAATAAGGATAAAAACAGAAAACCAAAATATTTCAAACAACTTTTTTTTTATTTTTTCCCGTTATTTGGGTGCAAAATAAGGACAAAAACAGAAAACCAAAATATTTAAGATAACTTTTTGTTTATTTTTTCCCGTTATTTGGGTGCAAAATAAGGACAAAAACAGAAAACCCAAATATTTCAAATAACTTTTTTTTCCCCCGTTATTTGGGTGCAAAATAAGGATAAAAACAGAAAACCAAAATATTTCAAATAACTTTTTTTTTATTTTTCCCGTTATTTAGGTGCAAAATAAGGACAAAAACAGAAAACCAAAATATTTCAGAAAACTTTTTTTTATTTTTTCCCGTTATTTGGGAGCAAAATAAGGACAAAAATAGAAAACCAAAATATTTCAAATAACTTTTTTTTTATTTTTTCCCGTTATTTGGGTGGAAAATAAGGACAAAAACAGAAAACCAAAATATTTCAAATAACTTTTTTTTTATTTTTTCCCGTTATTTGGGTGGAAAATAAGGACAAAAACAGAAAACCAAAATATTTCAGATAACTTTTTTTTTATTTTTTCCCGTTATTTGGGTACAAAATAAGGACAAACACAGAAAACCAAAATATTTCAAATAACTTTTTTTTTATTTTTTTCCGTTATTTGGGTGCAAAATAAGGACAAAAACAGAAAACCCAAATATTTCAAATAACTTTTTTTTCCCCGGTTATTTGGGTGCAAAATAAGGATAAAAACAGAAAACCAAAATATTTCAGATAACTTTTTTTTTATTTTTTCCCGATATTTAGGTGCAAAATAAGGACAAAAACAGAAAACCAAAATATTTCAAATAACTTTTTTTTTATGTTTTCCCGTTATTTGGGTACAAAATAAGGACAGAAACAGAAAACCAAAATACTGCAAATAACGTTTTTTTTATTTTTTCCCGTTATTTGTGTGCAAAATAAGGACAAAAATAGAAAACCAAAATATTTCAAATAACTTTTTTTTTATTTTTTCCCGTTATTTGGGTACAAAATAAGGACAAAAACAGAAAACCAAAATATTTCAGATAACTTTTTTTTTATTTTTTCCCGTTATTTGGGTGCAAAATAAGGACAAAAACAGAAAACCAAAATATTTCAAATAACTTTTTTTTTATTTTTTCCAGTTATTTGGGTGCAAAATAAGGACAAAAACAGAAAACTAAAATATTGCAGATAACTTTTTTTTTATTTTTTCCCGTTATTTGGGTGCAAAATAAGAACAAAAACAGAAAACCAAAATATTTCAAATAACTTTTTTTTTCTTTTTTCCCGTTATTTGGGTGCAAAATAACGACAAAAACAGAAAACCAAAATATTGCAGATAACTTTTTTTTATTTTTTCACGCTATTTGGGTGCTAAATAAGGACAAAAACAGAAAACCAAAATATTCCAGATAACTTTTTTTTTCTTTTTTCCCGTTATTTGGGTGCAAAATAAGGACAAAAACAGAAAACCAAAATATTGCAGAAAACTTTTTTTTTATTTTTTCCCGTTATTTGGGTGCTAAATAAGGACAAAAACAGAAAACCAAAATATTTCAAATAACTTCTTTTTTATTTTGTCCCGTTATTTGGGTGCAAAATAAGGACAAACACAGAAAACCAAAATATTTCAAACAACTTTTTTTTTATTTTTTCCCGTTATTTGGGTGCAAAATAAGGACAAAAACAGAAAACCAAAATATTTAAGATAACTTTTTATTTATTTTTTCCCGTTATTTGGGTGCAAAATAAGGACAAAAACAGAAAACCCAAATATTTCAAATAACTTTTTTTTCCCCCGTTATTTGGGTGCAAAATAAGGATAAAAACAGAAAACCAAAATATTTCAGATAACTTTTTTTTTTATTTTTTCCCGTTATTTGGGTGGAAAATAAGTCAAAAACAGAAAACCAAAATATTTCAAATATCTTTTTTTTTATTTTTTCCCGTTATTTGGGTGCAAAATAAGGACAAAAACAGAAAACCAAAATATTTCAAATAACTTTTTTTTTATTTTTTTCCGTTATTTGAGTGCAAAATAAGGACAAAAACAGAAAACCAAAATATTTCAAATAACTTTTTTTTTATTTTTTCCCGTTATTTGGGTGCAAAATAAGGACAAAAACAGAAAACCAAAATATTTCAGATAACTTTTTTTCTATTTTTTCCCGTTATTTGGGTGCAAAATAAGGACAAAAACAGAAAACCAAAATATTTCAAATAAGTTTTTTTTTATTTTTTCCAGTTATTTGGGTGCAACATAAGGACAAAAACAGAAAACCAAAATATTTCAAATAACTTTTTTTTTCTTTTTTCCCGTTATTTGGGTGCAAAATAAGGACAAAAACAGAAAACCAAAATATTGCAGATAACTTTTTTTTTATTTTTTCACGTTATTTGGGTGCTAAATAAGGACAAAAACAGAAAACCAAAATATTTCAGATAACTTTTTTTTTCTTTTTTCCCGTTATTTGGGTGCAAAATAAGGACAAAAACAGAAAACCAAAATATTGCAGAAAACTTTTTTTTTTTATTTTTTCCCGTTATTTGGTGCTACATAAGGACAAAAACAGAAAACCAAAATATTGCAGAAATCTTTTTTTTTATTTTTTCCCGTTATTTGGGTGCTAAATTAGGACAGAAACAGAAAACCAAAATATTACAAATAACGTTTTTTTTATTTTTTCCCGTTATTTGTGTGCAAAATAAGGACAAAAATAGAAAACCAAAATATTTCAAATAACTTTTTTTTTATTTTTTCCCGTTATTTGGGTACAAAATAAGGACAAAAACAGAAAACCAAAATATTTCAGATAACTTTTTTTTTATTTTTTCCCGTTATTTGGGTGCAAAATAAGGACAAAAACAGAAAACCAAAATATTTCAAATAACTTTTTTTTTTATTTTTTCCAGTTATTTGGGTGCAACATAAGGACAAAAACAGAAAACCAAAATATTTCAAATAACTTTTTTTTTCTTTTTTCCCGTTATTTGGGTGCAAAATAAGGACAAAAACAGAAAACCAAAATATTTCAGATAACTTTTTTTTTCCTTTTTCCCGTTATTTGGGTGCAAAATAAGGACAAAAACAGAAAACCAAAATATTGCAGAAAACTTTTTTTTTATTTTTTCCCGTTATTTGGGTGCTAAATAAGGACAAAAACAGAAAACCAAAATATTTCAAATAACTTCTTTTTTATTTTTTCCCGGTATTTAGGTGCAAAATAAGGACAAAAACAGAAAACCAAAATATTTCAAACAACTTTTTTTTTATTTTTTCCCGTTATTTGGGTGCAAAATAAGGACAAAAACAGAAAACCAAAATATTTAAGATAACTTTTTGTTTATTTTTTCCCGTTATTTGGGTGCAAAATAAGGACAAAAACAGAAAACCCAAATATTTCAAATAACTTTTTTTTCCCCCGTTATTTGGGTGCAAAATAAGGATAAAAACAGAAAACCAAAATATTTCAAATAACTTTTTTTTTATTTTTCCCGTTATTTAGGTGCAAAATAAGGACAAAAACAGAAAACCAAAATATTTCAGAAAACTTTTTTTTATTTTTTCCCGTTATTTGGGAGCAAAATAAGGACAAAAATAGAAAACCAAAATATTTCAAATAACTTTTTTTTTATTTTTTCCCGTTATTTGGGTGGAAAATAAGGACAAAAACAGAAAACCAAGATATATTAAATAACTTTTTTTTTATTTTTTCCCATTATTTGGGTGCAAAATAAGGACAAAAACAGAAAACCAAAATATTTCAGATAACTTTTTTTTTATTTTTTCCCGTTATTTGGGTGCAAAATAAGGACAAAAACAGAAAACCAAAATATTTCAAATAACTTTTTTTTTATTTTTTCCCGTTATTTGGGTGCAAAATAAGGACAGAAACAGAAAACCAAAATATTACAAATATTATTTTTTATTTTTTCCCGTTATTTGGGTGCAAAATAAGGACAAAAACAGAAAACCAAAATATTTCAAATAACTTTTTTTTTTATTTTTTCCAGTTATTTGGGTGCAACATAAGGACAAAAACAGAAAACCAAAATATTTCAAATAACTTTTTTTTTCTTTTTTCCCGTTATTTGGGTGCAAAATAAGGACAAAAACAGAAAACCAAAATATTTCAGATAACTTTTTTTTTCCTTTTTCCCGTTATTTGGGTGCAAAATAAGGACAAAAACAGAAAACCAAAATATTGCAGAAAACTTTTTTTTTATTTTTTCCCGTTATTTGGGTGCTAAATAAGGACAAAAACAGAAAACCAAAATATTTCAAATAACTTCTTTTTTATTTTTTCCCGGTATTTAGGTGCAAAATAAGGACAAAAACAGAAAACCAAAATATTTCAAACAACTTTTTTTTTATTTTTTCCCGTTATTTGGGTGCAAAATAAGGACAGAAACAGAAAACCAAAATATTACAAATATTATTTTTTATTTTTTCCCGTTATTTGGGTGCAAAATAAGGACAAAAACAGAAAACCAAAATATTTCAAATAACTTTTTTTTTTATTTTTTCCAGTTATTTGGGTGCAACATAAGGACAAAAACAGAAAACCAAAATATTTCAAATAACTTTTTTTTTCTTTTTTCCCGTTATTTGGGTGCAAAATAAGGACAAAAACAGAAAACCAAAATATTTCAGATAACTTTTTTTTTCCTTTTTCCCGTTATTTGGGTGCAAAATAAGGACAAAAACAGAAAACCAAAATATTGCAGAAAACTTTTTTTTTCCTTTTTCCCGTTATTTGGGTGCAAAATAAGGACAAAAACAGAAAACCAAAATATTGCAGAAAACTTTTTTTTTATTTTTTCCCGTTATTTGGGTGCAAAATAAGGACAAAAACAGAAAACCAAAATATTTCAAATAACTTTTTTTTTATTTTTTCCCGTTATTTGGGTGCAAAATAAGGCCAAAAACAGAAAATTAAAATATTTAAAATAACTTTTTTTTTCCCCCCGTTATTTGGGTGCAAAATAAGGACAAAAACAGAAAACCAAAATATTTCAGGTAACTTTTTTTTATTTTTTCCCGTTATTTGGGTGCAAAATAAGGACAAAAACAGAAAACCAAAATATTTCAGATAATTTTTTTTTTATTTTTTCCCGTTATTTGGGTGCAAAATAAGGACAAAAACAGAAAACCAAAATATTTCAAATAACTTTTTTTTTATTTTTTCCCGTTATTTGGGTGCAAAATAAGGACAGAAACAGAAAACCAAAATATTACAAATATTTTTTTTTTATTTTTTCCCGTTATTTGGGTGCAAAATAAGGACAAAAACAGAAAACCAAAATATTTCAAATAACTTTTTTTTCCCCCGTTATTTGGGTGCAAAATAAGGACAAAAACAGAAAACCAAAATATTTCAGATTACTTTTTTTTTATTTTTTCCCGTTATTTGGGTGCAAAATAAGGACAAAAACAGAAAACCAAAATATTTCAAATAACTTTTTTTTTCTTTTTCCCGTTATTTGGGTGCAAAATAAGGACAAAAACAGAAAACCAAAATATTTCAGATAACTTTTTTTTTATTTATTCCCGTTATTTGGGTGCAAAATAAGGACAAAAACAGAAAACCAAAATATTTCAAATAACTTTTTTTTTCTTTTTTCCCGTTATTTGGGTGCAAAATAAGGACAGAAACAGAAAACCAAAATACTGCAAATAACGTTTTTTTTATTTTTTCCCGTTATTTGTGTGCAAAATAAGGACAAAAATAGAAAACCAAAATATTTCAAATAACTTTTTTTTTTATTTTTTCCCGTTATTTGGGTACAAAATAAGGACAAAAACAGAAAACCAAAATATTTCAGATAACTTTTTTTTTATTTTTTCCCGTTATTTGGGTGCAAAATAAGGACAAAAACAGAAAACCAAAATATTTCAAATAACTTTTTTTTTATTTTTTCCAGTTATTTGGGTGCAAAATAAGGACAAAAACAGAAAACCAAAATATTGCAGATAACTTTTTTTTTATTTTTTCCCGTTATTTGGGTGCAAAATAAGGACAAAAACAGAAAACCAAAATATTTCAAATAACTTTTTTTTTCTTTTTTCCCGTTATTTGGGTGCAAAATAACGACAAAAACAGAAAACCAAAATATTGCAGATAACTTTTTTTTATTTTTTCACGCTATTTGGGTGCTAAATAAGGACAAAAACAGAAAACCAAAATATTCCAGATAACTTTTTTTTTCTTTTTTCCCGTTATTTGGGTGCAAAATAAGGACAAAAACAGAAAACCAAAATATTGCAGAAAACTTTTTTTTTATTTTTTCCCGTTATTTGGGTGCTAAATAAGGACAAAAACAAAAAACCAAAATATTTCAAATAACTTCTTTTTTATTTTTTCCCGTTATTTGGGTGCAAAATAAGGACAAACACAGAAAACCAAAATATTTCAAACAACTTTTTTTTTATTTTTTCCCGTTATTTGGGTGCAAAATAAGGACAAAAACAGAAAACCAAAATATTTAAGATAACTTTTTATTTATTTTTTCCCGTTATTTGGGTGCAAAATAAGGACAAAAATAGAAAACCAAAATATTTCAAATAACTTTTTTTTTATTTTTTCCCATTATTTGGGTGCAAAATAAGGACAAAAACAGAAAACCAAAATATTTCAGATAACTTTTTTTTTATTTTTTCCCGTTATTTGGGTGCAAAATAAGGACAGAAACAGAAAACCAAAATATTACAAATATCTTTTTTTTTATTTTTTCCCGTTATTTGGGTGCAAAATGAGGACAAAAACAGAAAACCAAAATATTTCAAATAACTTTTTTTTTATTTTTTTCCGTTATTTGAGTGCAAAATAAGGACAAAAACAGAAAACCCAAATATTTCAAATAACTTTTTTTTCCCCCGTTATTTGGGTGCAAAATAAGGATAAAAACAGAAAACCAAAATATTTCAGATAACTTTTTTTTTATTTTTTCCCGTTATTTGGGTGCAAAATAAGGACAAAAACAGAAAAACCAAATATTTCAAATAACTTTTTTTTTATTTTTTCCCGTTATTTGGGTGGAAATTAAGGACAAAAACAGAAAACCCAAAAATTTCAAATAACTTTTTTTTTCTCCCGTTATTTGATATTTTTTTTTTTCTTTTTTCCCGTTATTTGGGTTCAAAATAAGGACAAAAACAGAAAACCAAAATATTTCAAATAACTTTTTTTTTTATTTTTTCCCGTAATTTGGGTGCAAAATAAGGACAAAAACAGAAAACCAAAATATTTTCAAATAACTTTTTTTTTATTTTTTTCCCGTTATTTGGGTGCAAAATAAGGACAAAAACAGAAAATCAAAATATTTCAGATAACTTTTTTTTTTCTTTCCCGTTATTTATGTGCAAAATAAGGACAAAAACAGAAAACCAAAATATTTCAAATAACTTTTTTTTTATTTTTTCCCGTTATTTGGGTGCAAACCAAAATATTGAAAATAATTTTTTTTTTATTTTTTCCCGTTATTTGGGTGCAAAATAAGGACAAAAACAGAAAACCAAAATATTTCAAATAACTTTTTTTTTATTTTTTTCCGTAATTTGGGTGCAAAATAAGGACAAAAACAGAAAACCAAAATATTTCAAATAACTTTTTTTTTATTTTTTCCCGTTATTTGGGTGCAAAATAAGGACAAAAACAGAAAATCAAAATATTTCAGATAACTTTTTTTTTTCTTTCCCGTTATTTGGGTGCAAACCAAAATATTGCAAATAATTTTCTTTTTATATTTTCCCGTTATTTGGGTGCAAAATAAGGACAAAAACAGAAAACCAAAATATTTCAAATAACTTTTTTTTTATTTTTTCCCGTAATTTGGGTGCAAAATAAGGACAAAAACAGAAAACCAAAATATTTCAAATAACTTTTTTTTCCCCGTTATTTGGGGGCAAAATAAGGACAAAAACAGAAAACAAAAATATTTCAGATAACTTTTTTTTTATTTTTTCCCGTTATTTGGGTGCAAAATAAGGACAAAAACAGAACACCAAAATATTTCAAATAACTTTTTTTTTCTTTTCTCCCGTTATTTGGGTGCAAATAAGGACAAAAACAGAAAACTAAAATATTTCATATAACTTTTTTTTTATTTTTTCCCATTATTTGGGCGCAAAATAAGGACAAAAACAGAAAACCAAAATATTTCAAATAACTTTTTTTTTATTTTTTCCCGTTATTTGGGTGGAAAATAAGGACAAAAACAGAAAACCAAAATATTTCAGATAACTTTTTTTTTATTTTTTCCCGTTATTTGGGTACAAAATAAGGACAAACACAGAAAACCAAAATATTTCAAATAACTTTTTTTTTATTTTTTTCCGTTATTTGGGTGCAAAATAAGGACAAAAACAGAAAACCCAAATATTTCAAATAAATTTTTTTCCCCGGTTATTTGGGTGCAAAATAAGGATAAAAACAGAAAACCAAAATATTTCAGATAACTTTTTTTTTATTTTTTCCCGATATTTAGGTGCAAAATAAGGACAAAAACAGAAAACCAAAATATTTCAAATAACTTTTTTTTTATGTTTTCCCGTTATTTGGGTACAAAATAAGGACAGAAACAGAAAACCAAAATACTGCAAATAACGTTTTTTTTATTTTTTCCCGTTATTTGTGTGCAAAATTAGGACAAAAATAGAAAACCAAAATATTTCAAATAACTTTTTTTTTATTTTTTCCAGTTATTTGGGTGCAAAATAAGGACAAAAACAGAAAACCAAAATATTGCAGATAACTTTTTTTTTATTTTTTCCCGTTATTTGGGTGCAAAATAAGGACAAAAACAGAAAACCAAAATATTTCAAATAACTTTTTTTTTCTTTTTTCCCGTTATTTGGGTGCAAAATAACGACAAAAACAGAAAACCAAAATATTGCAGATAACTTTTTTTTATTTTTTCACGCTATTTGGGTGCTAAATAAGGACAAAAACAGAAAACCAAAATATTCCAGATAACTTTTTTTTTCTTTTTTCCCGTTATTTGGGTGCAAAATAAGGACAAAAACAGAAAACCAAAATATTGCAGAAAACTTTTTTTTTATTTTTTCCCGTTATTTGGGTGCTAAATAAGGACAAAAACAGAAAACCAAAATATTTCAAATAACTTCTTTTTTATTTTGTCCCGTTATTTGGGTGCAAAATAAGGACAAACACAGAAAACCAAAATATTTCAAACAACTTTTTTTTTATTTTTTCCCGTTATTTGGGTGCAAAATAAGGACAAAAACAGAAAACCAAAATATTTAAGATAACTTTTTATTTATTTTTTCCCGTTATTTGGGTGCAAAATAAGGACAAAAACAGAAAACCCAAATATTTCAAATAACTTTTTTTTCTCCCGTTATTTGGGTGCAAAATAAGGATAAAAACAGAAAACCAAAATATTTCAGATAACTTTTTTTTTTATTTTTTCCCGTTATTTGGGTGGAAAATAAGTCAAAAACAGAAAACCAAAATATTTCAAATATCTTTTTTTTTATTTTTTCCCGTTATTTGGGTGCAAAATAAGGACAAAAACAGAAAACCAAAATATTTCAAATAACTTTTTTTTTATTTTTTTCCGTTATTTGAGTGCAAAATAAGGACAAAAACAG
>CAWVQG010000112.1:0-34462 GCA_963932195.1 Empis livida
GACAGAGACAGAGACAGAGACAGAGACAGAGACAGAGACAGAGACAGAGACAGAGACAGAGACAGAGACAGAGACAGAGACAGAGACAGAGACAGAGACAGAGACAGAGACAGAGACAGAGACAGAGACAGAGACAGAGACAGAGACAGAGACAGAGACAGAGACAGAGACAGAGACAGAGACAGAGACAGAGACAGAGACAGAGACAGAGACAGAGACAGAGACAGAGACAGAGACAGAGACAGAGACAGAGACAGAGACAGAGACAGAGACAGAGACAGAGACAGAGACAGAGACAGAGACAGAGACAGAGACAGAGACAGAGACAGAGACAGAGACAGAGACAGAGACAGAGACAGAGACAGAGACAGAGACAGAGACAGAGACAGAGACAGAGACAGAGACAGAGACAGAGACAGAGACAGAGACAGAGACAGAGACAGAGACAGAGACAGAGACAGAGACAGAGACAGAGACAGAGACAGAGACAGAGACAGAGACAGAGACAGAGACAGAGACAGAGACAGAGACAGAGACAGAGACAGAGACAGAGACAGAGACAGAGACAGAGACAGAGACAGAGACAGAGACAGAGACAGAGACAGAGACAGAGACAGAGACAGAGACAGAGACAGAGACAGAGACAGAGACAGAGACAGAGACAGAGACAGAGACAGAGACAGAGACAGAGACAGAGACAGAGACAGAGACAGAGACAGAGACAGAGACAGAGACAGAGACAGAGACAGAGACAGAGACAGAGACAGAGACAGAGACAGAGACAGAGACAGAGACAGAGACAGAGACAGAGACAGAGACAGAGACAGAGACAGAGACAGAGACAGAGACAGAGACAGAGACAGAGACAGAGACAGAGACAGAGACAGAGACAGAGACAGAGACAGAGACAGAGACAGAGACAGAGACAGAGACAGAGACAGAGACAGAGACAGAGACAGAGACAGAGACAGAGACAGAGACAGAGACAGAGACAGAGACAGAGACAGAGACAGAGACAGAGACAGAGACAGAGACAGAGACAGAGACAGAGACAGAGACAGAGACAGAGACAGAGACAGAGACAGAGACAGAGACAGAGACAGAGACAGAGACAGAGACAGAGACAGAGACAGAGACAGAGACAGAGACAGAGACAGAGACAGAGACAGAGACAGAGACAGAGACAGAGACAGAGACAGAGACAGAGACAGAGACAGAGACAGAGACAGAGACAGAGACAGAGACAGAGACAGAGACAGAGACAGAGACAGAGACAGAGACAGAGACAGAGACAGAGACAGAGACAGAGACAGAGACAGAGACAGAGACAGAGACAGAGACAGAGACAGAGACAGAGACAGAGACAGAGACAGAGACAGAGACAGAGACAGAGACAGAGACAGAGACAGAGACAGAGACAGAGACAGAGACAGAGACAGAGACAGAGACAGAGACAGAGACAGAGACAGAGACAGAGACAGAGACAGAGACAGAGACAGAGACAGAGACAGAGACAGAGACAGAGACAGAGACAGAGACAGAGACAGAGACAGAGACAGAGACAGAGACAGAGACAGAGACAGAGACAGAGACAGAGACAGAGACAGAGACAGAGACAGAGACAGAGACAGAGACAGAGACAGAGACAGAGACAGAGACAGAGACAGAGACAGAGACAGAGACAGAGACAGAGACAGAGACAGAGACAGAGACAGAGACAGAGACAGAGACAGAGACAGAGACAGAGACAGAGACAGAGACAGAGACAGAGACAGAGACAGAGACAGAGACAGAGACAGAGACAGAGACAGAGACAGAGACAGAGACAGAGACAGAGACAGAGACAGAGACAGAGACAGAGACAGAGACAGAGACAGAGACAGAGACAGAGACAGAGACAGAGACAGAGACAGAGACAGAGACAGAGACAGAGACAGAGACAGAGACAGAGACAGAGACAGAGACAGAGACAGAGACAGAGACAGAGACAGAGACAGAGACAGAGACAGAGACAGAGACAGAGACAGAGACAGAGACAGAGACAGAGACAGAGACAGAGACAGAGACAGAGACAGAGACAGAGACAGAGACAGAGACAGAGACAGAGACAGAGACAGAGACAGAGACAGAGACAGAGACAGAGACAGAGACAGAGACAGAGACAGAGACAGAGACAGAGACAGAGACAGAGACAGAGACAGAGACAGAGACAGAGACAGAGACAGAGACAGAGACAGAGACAGAGACAGAGACAGAGACAGAGACAGAGACAGAGACAGAGACAGAGACAGAGACAGAGACAGAGACAGAGACAGAGACAGAGACAGAGACAGAGACAGAGACAGAGACAGAGACAGAGACAGAGACAGAGACAGAGACAGAGACAGAGACAGAGACAGAGACAGAGACAGAGACAGAGACAGAGACAGAGACAGAGACAGAGACAGAGACAGAGACAGAGACAGAGACAGAGACAGAGACAGAGACAGAGACAGAGACAGAGACAGAGACAGAGACAGAGACAGAGACAGAGACAGAGACAGAGACAGAGACAGAGACAGAGACAGAGACAGAGACAGAGACAGAGACAGAGACAGAGACAGAGACAGAGACAGAGACAGAGACAGAGACAGAGACAGAGACAGAGACAGAGACAGAGACAGAGACAGAGACAGAGACAGAGACAGAGACAGAGACAGAGACAGAGACAGAGACAGAGACAGAGACAGAGACAGAGACAGAGACAGAGACAGAGACAGAGACAGAGACAGAGACAGAGACAGAGACAGAGACAGAGACAGAGACAGAGACAGAGACAGAGACAGAGACAGAGACAGAGACAGAGACAGAGACAGAGACAGAGACAGAGACAGAGACAGAGACAGAGACAGAGACAGAGACAGAGACAGAGACAGAGACAGAGACAGAGACAGAGACAGAGACAGAGACAGAGACAGAGACAGAGACAGAGACAGAGACAGAGACAGAGACAGAGACAGAGACAGAGACAGAGACAGAGACAGAGACAGAGACAGAGACAGAGACAGAGACAGAGACAGAGACAGAGACAGAGACAGAGACAGAGACAGAGACAGAGACAGAGACAGAGACAGAGACAGAGACAGAGACAGAGACAGAGACAGAGACAGAGACAGAGACAGAGACAGAGACAGAGACAGAGACAGAGACAGAGACAGAGACAGAGACAGAGACAGAGACAGAGACAGAGACAGAGACAGAGACAGAGACAGAGACAGAGACAGAGACAGAGACAGAGACAGAGACAGAGACAGAGACAGAGACAGAGACAGAGACAGAGACAGAGACAGAGACAGAGACAGAGACAGAGACAGAGACAGAGACAGAGACAGAGACAGAGACAGAGACAGAGACAGAGACAGAGACAGAGACAGAGACAGAGACAGAGACAGAGACAGAGACAGAGACAGAGACAGAGACAGAGACAGAGACAGAGACAGAGACAGAGACAGAGACAGAGACAGAGACAGAGACAGAGACAGAGACAGAGACAGAGACAGAGACAGAGACAGAGACAGAGACAGAGACAGAGACAGAGACAGAGACAGAGACAGAGACAGAGACAGAGACAGAGACAGAGACAGAGACAGAGACAGAGACAGAGACAGAGACAGAGACAGAGACAGAGACAGAGACAGAGACAGAGACAGAGACAGAGACAGAGACAGAGACAGAGACAGAGACAGAGACAGAGACAGAGACAGAGACAGAGACAGAGACAGAGACAGAGACAGAGACAGAGACAGAGACAGAGACAGAGACAGAGACAGAGACAGAGACAGAGACAGAGACAGAGACAGAGACAGAGACAGAGACAGAGACAGAGACAGAGACAGAGACAGAGACAGAGACAGAGACAGAGACAGAGACAGAGACAGAGACAGAGACAGAGACAGAGACAGAGACAGAGACAGAGACAGAGACAGAGACAGAGACAGAGACAGAGACAGAGACAGAGACAGAGACAGAGACAGAGACAGAGACAGAGACAGAGACAGAGACAGAGACAGAGACAGAGACAGAGACAGAGACAGAGACAGAGACAGAGACAGAGACAGAGACAGAGACAGAGACAGAGACAGAGACAGAGACAGAGACAGAGACAGAGACAGAGACAGAGACAGAGACAGAGACAGAGACAGAGACAGAGACAGAGACAGAGACAGAGACAGAGACAGAGACAGAGACAGAGACAGAGACAGAGACAGAGACAGAGACAGAGACAGAGACAGAGACAGAGACAGAGACAGAGACAGAGACAGAGACAGAGACAGAGACAGAGACAGAGACAGAGACAGAGACAGAGACAGAGACAGAGACAGAGACAGAGACAGAGACAGAGACAGAGACAGAGACAGAGACAGAGACAGAGACAGAGACAGAGACAGAGACAGAGACAGAGACAGAGACAGAGACAGAGACAGAGACAGAGACAGAGACAGAGACAGAGACAGAGACAGAGACAGAGACAGAGACAGAGACAGAGACAGAGACAGAGACAGAGACAGAGACAGAGACAGAGACAGAGACAGAGACAGAGACAGAGACAGAGACAGAGACAGAGACAGAGACAGAGACAGAGACAGAGACAGAGACAGAGACAGAGACAGAGACAGAGACAGAGACAGAGACAGAGACAGAGACAGAGACAGAGACAGAGACAGAGACAGAGACAGAGACAGAGACAGAGACAGAGACAGAGACAGAGACAGAGACAGAGACAGAGACAGAGACAGAGACAGAGACAGAGACAGAGACAGAGACAGAGACAGAGACAGAGACAGAGACAGAGACAGAGACAGAGACAGAGACAGAGACAGAGACAGAGACAGAGACAGAGACAGAGACAGAGACAGAGACAGAGACAGAGACAGAGACAGAGACAGAGACAGAGACAGAGACAGAGACAGAGACAGAGACAGAGACAGAGACAGAGACAGAGACAGAGACAGAGACAGAGACAGAGACAGAGACAGAGACAGAGACAGAGACAGAGACAGAGACAGAGACAGAGACAGAGACAGAGACAGAGACAGAGACAGAGACAGAGACAGAGACAGAGACAGAGACAGAGACAGAGACAGAGACAGAGACAGAGACAGAGACAGAGACAGAGACAGAGACAGAGACAGAGACAGAGACAGAGACAGAGACAGAGACAGAGACAGAGACAGAGACAGAGACAGAGACAGAGACAGAGACAGAGACAGAGACAGAGACAGAGACAGAGACAGAGACAGAGACAGAGACAGAGACAGAGACAGAGACAGAGACAGAGACAGAGACAGAGACAGAGACAGAGACAGAGACAGAGACAGAGACAGAGACAGAGACAGAGACAGAGACAGAGACAGAGACAGAGACAGAGACAGAGACAGAGACAGAGACAGAGACAGAGACAGAGACAGAGACAGAGACAGAGACAGAGACAGAGACAGAGACAGAGACAGAGACAGAGACAGAGACAGAGACAGAGACAGAGACAGAGACAGAGACAGAGACAGAGACAGAGACAGAGACAGAGACAGAGACAGAGACAGAGACAGAGACAGAGACAGAGACAGAGACAGAGACAGAGACAGAGACAGAGACAGAGACAGAGACAGAGACAGAGACAGAGACAGAGACAGAGACAGAGACAGAGACAGAGACAGAGACAGAGACAGAGACAGAGACAGAGACAGAGACAGAGACAGAGACAGAGACAGAGACAGAGACAGAGACAGAGACAGAGACAGAGACAGAGACAGAGACAGAGACAGAGACAGAGACAGAGACAGAGACAGAGACAGAGACAGAGACAGAGACAGAGACAGAGACAGAGACAGAGACAGAGACAGAGACAGAGACAGAGACAGAGACAGAGACAGAGACAGAGACAGAGACAGAGACAGAGACAGAGACAGAGACAGAGACAGAGACAGAGACAGAGACAGAGACAGAGACAGAGACAGAGACAGAGACAGAGACAGAGACAGAGACAGAGACAGAGACAGAGACAGAGACAGAGACAGAGACAGAGACAGAGACAGAGACAGAGACAGAGACAGAGACAGAGACAGAGACAGAGACAGAGACAGAGACAGAGACAGAGACAGAGACAGAGACAGAGACAGAGACAGAGACAGAGACAGAGACAGAGACAGAGACAGAGACAGAGACAGAGACAGAGACAGAGACAGAGACAGAGACAGAGACAGAGACAGAGACAGAGACAGAGACAGAGACAGAGACAGAGACAGAGACAGAGACAGAGACAGAGACAGAGACAGAGACAGAGACAGAGACAGAGACAGAGACAGAGACAGAGACAGAGACAGAGACAGAGACAGAGACAGAGACAGAGACAGAGACAGAGACAGAGACAGAGACAGAGACAGAGACAGAGACAGAGACAGAGACAGAGACAGAGACAGAGACAGAGACAGAGACAGAGACAGAGACAGAGACAGAGACAGAGACAGAGACAGAGACAGAGACAGAGACAGAGACAGAGACAGAGACAGAGACAGAGACAGAGACAGAGACAGAGACAGAGACAGAGACAGAGACAGAGACAGAGACAGAGACAGAGACAGAGACAGAGACAGAGACAGAGACAGAGACAGAGACAGAGACAGAGACAGAGACAGAGACAGAGACAGAGACAGAGACAGAGACAGAGACAGAGACAGAGACAGAGACAGAGACAGAGACAGAGACAGAGACAGAGACAGAGACAGAGACAGAGACAGAGACAGAGACAGAGACAGAGACAGAGACAGAGACAGAGACAGAGACAGAGACAGAGACAGAGACAGAGACAGAGACAGAGACAGAGACAGAGACAGAGACAGAGACAGAGACAGAGACAGAGACAGAGACAGAGACAGAGACAGAGACAGAGACAGAGACAGAGACAGAGACAGAGACAGAGACAGAGACAGAGACAGAGACAGAGACAGAGACAGAGACAGAGACAGAGACAGAGACAGAGACAGAGACAGAGACAGAGACAGAGACAGAGACAGAGACAGAGACAGAGACAGAGACAGAGACAGAGACAGAGACAGAGACAGAGACAGAGACAGAGACAGAGACAGAGACAGAGACAGAGACAGAGACAGAGACAGAGACAGAGACAGAGACAGAGACAGAGACAGAGACAGAGACAGAGACAGAGACAGAGACAGAGACAGAGACAGAGACAGAGACAGAGACAGAGACAGAGACAGAGACAGAGACAGAGACAGAGACAGAGACAGAGACAGAGACAGAGACAGAGACAGAGACAGAGACAGAGACAGAGACAGAGACAGAGACAGAGACAGAGACAGAGACAGAGACAGAGACAGAGACAGAGACAGAGACAGAGACAGAGACAGAGACAGAGACAGAGACAGAGACAGAGACAGAGACAGAGACAGAGACAGAGACAGAGACAGAGACAGAGACAGAGACAGAGACAGAGACAGAGACAGAGACAGAGACAGAGACAGAGACAGAGACAGAGACAGAGACAGAGACAGAGACAGAGACAGAGACAGAGACAGAGACAGAGACAGAGACAGAGACAGAGACAGAGACAGAGACAGAGACAGAGACAGAGACAGAGACAGAGACAGAGACAGAGACAGAGACAGAGACAGAGACAGAGACAGAGACAGAGACAGAGACAGAGACAGAGACAGAGACAGAGACAGAGACAGAGACAGAGACAGAGACAGAGACAGAGACAGAGACAGAGACAGAGACAGAGACAGAGACAGAGACAGAGACAGAGACAGAGACAGAGACAGAGACAGAGACAGAGACAGAGACAGAGACAGAGACAGAGACAGAGACAGAGACAGAGACAGAGACAGAGACAGAGACAGAGACAGAGACAGAGACAGAGACAGAGACAGAGACAGAGACAGAGACAGAGACAGAGACAGAGACAGAGACAGAGACAGAGACAGAGACAGAGACAGAGACAGAGACAGAGACAGAGACAGAGACAGAGACAGAGACAGAGACAGAGACAGAGACAGAGACAGAGACAGAGACAGAGACAGAGACAGAGACAGAGACAGAGACAGAGACAGAGACAGAGACAGAGACAGAGACAGAGACAGAGACAGAGACAGAGACAGAGACAGAGACAGAGACAGAGACAGAGACAGAGACAGAGACAGAGACAGAGACAGAGACAGAGACAGAGACAGAGACAGAGACAGAGACAGAGACAGAGACAGAGACAGAGACAGAGACAGAGACAGAGACAGAGACAGAGACAGAGACAGAGACAGAGACAGAGACAGAGACAGAGACAGAGACAGAGACAGAGACAGAGACAGAGACAGAGACAGAGACAGAGACAGAGACAGAGACAGAGACAGAGACAGAGACAGAGACAGAGACAGAGACAGAGACAGAGACAGAGACAGAGACAGAGACAGAGACAGAGACAGAGACAGAGACAGAGACAGAGACAGAGACAGAGACAGAGACAGAGACAGAGACAGAGACAGAGACAGAGACAGAGACAGAGACAGAGACAGAGACAGAGACAGAGACAGAGACAGAGACAGAGACAGAGACAGAGACAGAGACAGAGACAGAGACAGAGACAGAGACAGAGACAGAGACAGAGACAGAGACAGAGACAGAGACAGAGACAGAGACAGAGACAGAGACAGAGACAGAGACAGAGACAGAGACAGAGACAGAGACAGAGACAGAGACAGAGACAGAGACAGAGACAGAGACAGAGACAGAGACAGAGACAGAGACAGAGACAGAGACAGAGACAGAGACAGAGACAGAGACAGAGACAGAGACAGAGACAGAGACAGAGACAGAGACAGAGACAGAGACAGAGACAGAGACAGAGACAGAGACAGAGACAGAGACAGAGACAGAGACAGAGACAGAGACAGAGACAGAGACAGAGACAGAGACAGAGACAGAGACAGAGACAGAGACAGAGACAGAGACAGAGACAGAGACAGAGACAGAGACAGAGACAGAGACAGAGACAGAGACAGAGACAGAGACAGAGACAGAGACAGAGACAGAGACAGAGACAGAGACAGAGACAGAGACAGAGACAGAGACAGAGACAGAGACAGAGACAGAGACAGAGACAGAGACAGAGACAGAGACAGAGACAGAGACAGAGACAGAGACAGAGACAGAGACAGAGACAGAGACAGAGACAGAGACAGAGACAGAGACAGAGACAGAGACAGAGACAGAGACAGAGACAGAGACAGAGACAGAGACAGAGACAGAGACAGAGACAGAGACAGAGACAGAGACAGAGACAGAGACAGAGACAGAGACAGAGACAGAGACAGAGACAGAGACAGAGACAGAGACAGAGACAGAGACAGAGACAGAGACAGAGACAGAGACAGAGACAGAGACAGAGACAGAGACAGAGACAGAGACAGAGACAGAGACAGAGACAGAGACAGAGACAGAGACAGAGACAGAGACAGAGACAGAGACAGAGACAGAGACAGAGACAGAGACAGAGACAGAGACAGAGACAGAGACAGAGACAGAGACAGAGACAGAGACAGAGACAGAGACAGAGACAGAGACAGAGACAGAGACAGAGACAGAGACAGAGACAGAGACAGAGACAGAGACAGAGACAGAGACAGAGAGACAGAGACAGAGACAGAGACAGAGACAGAGACAGAGACAGAGACAGAGACAGAGACAGAGACAGAGACAGAGACAGAGACAGAGACAGAGACAGAGACAGAGACAGAGACAGAGACAGAGACAGAGACAGAGACAGAGACAGAGACAGAGACAGAGACAGAGACAGAGACAGAGACAGAGACAGAGACAGAGACAGAGACAGAGACAGAGACAGAGACAGAGACAGAGACAGAGACAGAGACAGAGACAGAGACAGAGACAGAGACAGAGACAGAGACAGAGACAGAGACAGAGACAGAGACAGAGACAGAGACAGAGACAGAGACAGAGACAGAGACAGAGACAGAGACAGAGACAGAGACAGAGACAGAGACAGAGACAGAGACAGAGACAGAGACAGAGACAGAGACAGAGACAGAGACAGAGACAGAGACAGAGACAGAGACAGAGACAGAGACAGAGACAGAGACAGAGACAGAGACAGAGACAGAGACAGAGACAGAGACAGAGACAGAGACAGAGACAGAGACAGAGACAGAGACAGAGACAGAGACAGAGACAGAGACAGAGACAGAGACAGAGACAGAGACAGAGACAGAGACAGAGACAGAGACAGAGACAGAGACAGAGACAGAGACAGAGACAGAGACAGAGACAGAGACAGAGACAGAGACAGAGACAGAGACAGAGACAGAGACAGAGACAGAGACAGAGACAGAGACAGAGACAGAGACAGAGACAGAGACAGAGACAGAGACAGAGACAGAGACAGAGACAGAGACAGAGACAGAGACAGAGACAGAGACAGAGACAGAGACAGAGACAGAGACAGAGACAGAGACAGAGACAGAGACAGAGACAGAGACAGAGACAGAGACAGAGACAGAGACAGAGACAGAGACAGAGACAGAGACAGAGACAGAGACAGAGACAGAGACAGAGACAGAGACAGAGACAGAGACAGAGACAGAGACAGAGACAGAGACAGAGACAGAGACAGAGACAGAGACAGAGACAGAGACAGAGACAGAGACAGAGACAGAGACAGAGACAGAGACAGAGACAGAGACAGAGACAGAGACAGAGACAGAGACAGAGACAGAGACAGAGACAGAGACAGAGACAGAGACAGAGACAGAGACAGAGACAGAGACAGAGACAGAGACAGAGACAGAGACAGAGACAGAGACAGAGACAGAGACAGAGACAGAGACAGAGACAGAGACAGAGACAGAGACAGAGACAGAGACAGAGACAGAGACAGAGACAGAGACAGAGACAGAGACAGAGACAGAGACAGAGACAGAGACAGAGACAGAGACAGAGACAGAGACAGAGACAGAGACAGAGACAGAGACAGAGACAGAGACAGAGACAGAGACAGAGACAGAGACAGAGACAGAGACAGAGACAGAGACAGAGACAGAGACAGAGACAGAGACAGAGACAGAGACAGAGACAGAGACAGAGACAGAGACAGAGACAGAGACAGAGACAGAGACAGAGACAGAGACAGAGACAGAGACAGAGACAGAGACAGAGACAGAGACAGAGACAGAGACAGAGACAGAGACAGAGACAGAGACAGACGACAGAGACAGACAGAGACAGAGACAGAGACAGAGACAGAGACAGAGACAGAGACAGAGACAGAGACAGAGACAGAGACAGAGACAGAGACAGAGACAGAGACAGAGACAGAGACAGAGACAGAGACAGAGACAGAGACAGAGACAGAGACAGAGACAGAGACAGAGACAGAGACAGAGACAGAGACAGAGACAGAGACAGAGACAGAGACAGAGACAGAGACAGAGACAGAGACAGAGACAGAGACAGAGACAGAGACAGAGACAGAGACAGAGACAGAGACAGAGACAGAGACAGAGACAGAGACAGAGACAGAGACAGAGACAGAGACAGAGACAGAGACAGAGACAGAGACAGAGACAGAGACAGAGACAGAGACAGAGACAGAGACAGAGACAGAGACAGAGACAGAGACAGAGACAGAGACAGAGACAGAGACAGAGACAGAGACAGAGACAGAGACAGAGACAGAGACAGAGACAGAGACAGAGACAGAGACAGAGACAGAGACAGAGACAGAGACAGAGACAGAGACAGAGACAGAGACAGAGACAGAGACAGAGACAGAGACAGAGACAGAGACAGAGACAGAGACAGAGACAGAGACAGAGACAGAGACAGAGACAGAGACAGAGACAGAGACAGAGACAGAGACAGAGACAGAGACAGAGACAGAGACAGAGACAGAGACAGAGACAGAGACAGAGACAGAGACAGAGACAGAGACAGAGACAGAGACAGAGACAGAGACAGAGACAGAGACAGAGACAGAGACAGAGACAGAGACAGAGACAGAGACAGAGACAGAGACAGAGACAGAGACAGAGACAGAGACAGAGACAGAGACAGAGACAGAGACAGAGACAGAGACAGAGACAGAGACAGAGACAGAGACAGAGACAGAGACAGAGACAGAGACAGAGACAGAGACAGAGACAGAGACAGAGACAGAGACAGAGACAGAGACAGAGACAGAGACAGAGACAGAGACAGAGACAGAGACAGAGACAGAGACAGAGACAGAGACAGAGACAGAGACAGAGACAGAGACAGAGACAGAGACAGAGACAGAGACAGAGACAGAGACAGAGACAGAGACAGAGACAGAGACAGAGACAGAGACAGAGACAGAGACAGAGACAGAGACAGAGACAGAGACAGAGACAGAGACAGAGACAGAGACAGAGACAGAGACAGAGACAGAGACAGAGACAGAGACAGAGACAGAGACAGAGACAGAGACAGAGACAGAGACAGAGACAGAGACAGAGACAGAGACAGAGACAGAGACAGAGACAGAGACAGAGACAGAGACAGAGACAGAGACAGAGACAGAGACAGAGACAGAGACAGAGACAGAGACAGAGACAGAGACAGAGACAGAGACAGAGACAGAGACAGAGACAGAGACAGAGACAGAGACAGAGACAGAGACAGAGACAGAGACAGAGACAGAGACAGAGACAGAGACAGAGACAGAGACAGAGACAGAGACAGAGACAGAGACAGAGACAGAGACAGAGACAGAGACAGAGACAGAGACAGAGACAGAGACAGAGACAGAGACAGAGACAGAGACAGAGACAGAGACAGAGACAGAGACAGAGACAGAGACAGAGACAGAGACAGAGACAGAGACAGAGACAGAGACAGAGACAGAGACAGAGACAGAGACAGAGACAGAGACAGAGACAGAGACAGAGACAGAGACAGAGACAGAGACAGAGACAGAGACAGAGACAGAGACAGAGACAGAGACAGAGACAGAGACAGAGACAGAGACAGAGACAGAGACAGAGACAGAGACAGAGACAGAGACAGAGACAGAGACAGAGACAGAGACAGAGACAGAGACAGAGACAGAGACAGAGACAGAGACAGAGACAGAGACAGAGACAGAGACAGAGACAGAGACAGAGACAGAGACAGAGACAGAGACAGAGACAGAGACAGAGACAGAGACAGAGACAGAGACAGAGACAGAGACAGAGACAGAGACAGAGACAGAGACAGAGACAGAGACAGAGACAGAGACAGAGACAGAGACAGAGACAGAGACAGAGACAGAGACAGAGACAGAGACAGAGACAGAGACAGAGACAGAGACAGAGACAGAGACAGAGACAGAGACAGAGACAGAGACAGAGACAGAGACAGAGACAGAGACAGAGACAGAGACAGAGACAGAGACAGAGACAGAGACAGAGACAGAGACAGAGACAGAGACAGAGACAGAGACAGAGACAGAGACAGAGACAGAGACAGAGACAGAGACAGAGACAGAGACAGAGACAGAGACAGAGACAGAGACAGAGACAGAGACAGAGACAGAGACAGAGACAGAGACAGAGACAGAGACAGAGACAGAGACAGAGACAGAGACAGAGACAGAGACAGAGACAGAGACAGAGACAGAGACAGAGACAGAGACAGAGACAGAGACAGAGACAGAGACAGAGACAGAGACAGAGACAGAGACAGAGACAGAGACAGAGACAGAGACAGAGACAGAGACAGAGACAGAGACAGAGACAGAGACAGAGACAGAGACAGAGACAGAGACAGAGACAGAGACAGAGACAGAGACAGAGACAGAGACAGAGACAGAGACAGAGACAGAGACAGAGACAGAGACAGAGACAGAGACAGAGACAGAGACAGAGACAGAGACAGAGACAGAGACAGAGACAGAGACAGAGACAGAGACAGAGACAGAGACAGAGACAGAGACAGAGACAGAGACAGAGACAGAGACAGAGACAGAGACAGAGACAGAGACAGAGACAGAGACAGAGACAGAGACAGAGACAGAGACAGAGACAGAGACAGAGACAGAGACAGAGACAGAGACAGAGACAGAGACAGAGACAGAGACAGAGACAGAGACAGAGACAGAGACAGAGACAGAGACAGAGACAGAGACAGAGACAGAGACAGAGACAGAGACAGAGACAGAGACAGAGACAGAGACAGAGACAGAGACAGAGACAGAGACAGAGACAGAGACAGAGACAGAGACAGAGACAGAGACAGAGACAGAGACAGAGACAGAGACAGAGACAGAGACAGAGACAGAGACAGAGACAGAGACAGAGACAGAGACAGAGACAGAGACAGAGACAGAGACAGAGACAGAGACAGAGACAGAGACAGAGACAGAGACAGAGACAGAGACAGAGACAGAGACAGAGACAGAGACAGAGACAGAGACAGAGACAGAGACAGAGACAGAGACAGAGACAGAGACAGAGACAGAGACAGAGACAGAGACAGAGACAGAGACAGAGACAGAGACAGAGACAGAGACAGAGACAGAGACAGAGACAGAGACAGAGACAGAGACAGAGACAGAGACAGAGACAGAGACAGAGACAGAGACAGAGACAGAGACAGAGACAGAGACAGAGACAGAGACAGAGACAGAGACAGAGACAGAGACAGAGACAGAGACAGAGACAGAGACAGAGACAGAGACAGAGACAGAGACAGAGACAGAGACAGAGACAGAGACAGAGACAGAGACAGAGACAGAGACAGAGACAGAGACAGAGACAGAGACAGAGACAGAGACAGAGACAGAGACAGAGACAGAGACAGAGACAGAGACAGAGACAGAGACAGAGACAGAGACAGAGACAGAGACAGAGACAGAGACAGAGACAGAGACAGAGACAGAGACAGAGACAGAGACAGAGACAGAGACAGAGACAGAGACAGAGACAGAGACAGAGACAGAGACAGAGACAGAGACAGAGACAGAGACAGAGACAGAGACAGAGACAGAGACAGAGACAGAGACAGAGACAGAGACAGAGACAGAGACAGAGACAGAGACAGAGACAGAGACAGAGACAGAGACAGAGACAGAGACAGAGACAGAGACAGAGACAGAGACAGAGACAGAGACAGAGACAGAGACAGAGACAGAGACAGAGACAGAGACAGAGACAGAGACAGAGACAGAGACAGAGACAGAGACAGAGACAGAGACAGAGACAGAGACAGAGACAGAGACAGAGACAGAGACAGAGACAGAGACAGAGACAGAGACAGAGACAGAGACAGAGACAGAGACAGAGACAGAGACAGAGACAGAGACAGAGACAGAGACAGAGACAGAGACAGAGACAGAGACAGAGACAGAGACAGAGACAGAGACAGAGACAGAGACAGAGACAGAGACAGAGACAGAGACAGAGACAGAGACAGAGACAGAGACAGAGACAGAGACAGAGACAGAGACAGAGACAGAGACAGAGACAGAGACAGAGACAGAGACAGAGACAGAGACAGAGACAGAGACAGAGACAGAGACAGAGACAGAGACAGAGACAGAGACAGAGACAGAGACAGAGACAGAGACAGAGACAGAGACAGAGACAGAGACAGAGACAGAGACAGAGACAGAGACAGAGACAGAGACAGAGACAGAGACAGAGACAGAGACAGAGACAGAGACAGAGACAGAGACAGAGACAGAGACAGAGACAGAGACAGAGACAGAGACAGAGACAGAGACAGAGACAGAGACAGAGACAGAGACAGAGACAGAGACAGAGACAGAGACAGAGACAGAGACAGAGACAGAGACAGAGACAGAGACAGAGACAGAGACAGAGACAGAGACAGAGACAGAGACAGAGACAGAGACAGAGACAGAGACAGAGACAGAGACAGAGACAGAGACAGAGACAGAGACAGAGACAGAGACAGAGACAGAGACAGAGACAGAGACAGAGACAGAGACAGAGACAGAGACAGAGACAGAGACAGAGACAGAGACAGAGACAGAGACAGAGACAGAGACAGAGACAGAGACAGAGACAGAGACAGAGACAGAGACAGAGACAGAGACAGAGACAGAGACAGAGACAGAGACAGAGACAGAGACAGAGACAGAGACAGAGACAGAGACAGAGACAGAGACAGAGACAGAGACAGAGACAGAGACAGAGACAGAGACAGAGACAGAGACAGAGACAGAGACAGAGACAGAGACAGAGACAGAGACAGAGACAGAGACAGAGACAGAGACAGAGACAGAGACAGAGACAGAGACAGAGACAGAGACAGAGACAGAGACAGAGACAGAGACAGAGACAGAGACAGAGACAGAGACAGAGACAGAGACAGAGACAGAGACAGAGACAGAGACAGAGACAGAGACAGAGACAGAGACAGAGACAGAGACAGAGACAGAGACAGAGACAGAGACAGAGACAGAGACAGAGACAGAGACAGAGACAGAGACAGAGACAGAGACAGAGACAGAGACAGAGACAGAGACAGAGACAGAGACAGAGACAGAGACAGAGACAGAGACAGAGACAGAGACAGAGACAGAGACAGAGACAGAGACAGAGACAGAGACAGAGACAGAGACAGAGACAGAGACAGAGACAGAGACAGAGACAGAGACAGAGACAGAGACAGAGACAGAGACAGAGACAGAGACAGAGACAGAGACAGAGACAGAGACAGAGACAGAGACAGAGACAGAGACAGAGACAGAGACAGAGACAGAGACAGAGACAGAGACAGAGACAGAGACAGAGACAGAGACAGAGACAGAGACAGAGACAGAGACAGAGACAGAGACAGAGACAGAGACAGAGACAGAGACAGAGACAGAGACAGAGACAGAGACAGAGACAGAGACAGAGACAGAGACAGAGACAGAGACAGAGACAGAGACAGAGACAGAGACAGAGACAGAGACAGAGACAGAGACAGAGACAGAGACAGAGACAGAGACAGAGACAGAGACAGAGACAGAGACAGAGACAGAGACAGAGACAGAGACAGAGACAGAGACAGAGACAGAGACAGAGACAGAGACAGAGACAGAGACAGAGACAGAGACAGAGACAGAGACAGAGACAGAGACAGAGACAGAGACAGAGACAGAGACAGAGACAGAGACAGAGACAGAGACAGAGACAGAGACAGAGACAGAGACAGAGACAGAGACAGAGACAGAGACAGAGACAGAGACAGAGACAGAGACAGAGACAGAGACAGAGACAGAGACAGAGACAGAGACAGAGACAGAGACAGAGACAGAGACAGAGACAGAGACAGAGACAGAGACAGAGACAGAGACAGAGACAGAGACAGAGACAGAGACAGAGACAGAGACAGAGACAGAGACAGAGACAGAGACAGAGACAGAGACAGAGACAGAGACAGAGACAGAGACAGAGACAGAGACAGAGACAGAGACAGAGACAGAGACAGAGACAGAGACAGAGACAGAGACAGAGACAGAGACAGAGACAGAGACAGAGACAGAGACAGAGACAGAGACAGAGACAGAGACAGAGACAGAGACAGAGACAGAGACAGAGACAGAGACAGAGACAGAGACAGAGACAGAGACAGAGACAGAGACAGAGACAGAGACAGAGACAGAGACAGAGACAGAGACAGAGACAGAGACAGAGACAGAGACAGAGACAGAGACAGAGACAGAGACAGAGACAGAGACAGAGACAGAGACAGAGACAGAGACAGAGACAGAGACAGAGACAGAGACAGAGACAGAGACAGAGACAGAGACAGAGACAGAGACAGAGACAGAGACAGAGACAGAGACAGAGACAGAGACAGAGACAGAGACAGAGACAGAGACAGAGACAGAGACAGAGACAGAGACAGAGACAGAGACAGAGACAGAGACAGAGACAGAGACAGAGACAGAGACAGAGACAGAGACAGAGACAGAGACAGAGACAGAGACAGAGACAGAGACAGAGACAGAGACAGAGACAGAGACAGAGACAGAGACAGAGACAGAGACAGAGACAGAGACAGAGACAGAGACAGAGACAGAGACAGAGACAGAGACAGAGACAGAGACAGAGACAGAGACAGAGACAGAGACAGAGACAGAGACAGAGACAGAGACAGAGACAGAGACAGAGACAGAGACAGAGACAGAGACAGAGACAGAGACAGAGACAGAGACAGAGACAGAGACAGAGACAGAGACAGAGACAGAGACAGAGACAGAGACAGAGACAGAGACAGAGACAGAGACAGAGACAGAGACAGAGACAGAGACAGAGACAGAGACAGAGACAGAGACAGAGACAGAGACAGAGACAGAGACAGAGACAGAGACAGAGACAGAGACAGAGACAGAGACAGAGACAGAGACAGAGACAGAGACAGAGACAGAGACAGAGACAGAGACAGAGACAGAGACAGAGACAGAGACAGAGACAGAGACAGAGACAGAGACAGAGACAGAGACAGAGACAGAGACAGAGACAGAGACAGAGACAGAGACAGAGACAGAGACAGAGACAGAGACAGAGACAGAGACAGAGACAGAGACAGAGACAGAGACAGAGACAGAGACAGAGACAGAGACAGAGACAGAGACAGAGACAGAGACAGAGACAGAGACAGAGACAGAGACAGAGACAGAGACAGAGACAGAGACAGAGACAGAGACAGAGACAGAGACAGAGACAGAGACAGAGACAGAGACAGAGACAGAGACAGAGACAGAGACAGAGACAGAGACAGAGACAGAGACAGAGACAGAGACAGAGACAGAGACAGAGACAGAGACAGAGACAGAGACAGAGACAGAGACAGAGACAGAGACAGAGACAGAGACAGAGACAGAGACAGAGACAGAGACAGAGACAGAGACAGAGACAGAGACAGAGACAGAGACAGAGACAGAGACAGAGACAGAGACAGAGACAGAGACAGAGACAGAGACAGAGACAGAGACAGAGACAGAGACAGAGACAGAGACAGAGACAGAGACAGAGACAGAGACAGAGACAGAGACAGAGACAGAGACAGAGACAGAGACAGAGACAGAGACAGAGACAGAGACAGAGACAGAGACAGAGACAGAGACAGAGACAGAGACAGAGACAGAGACAGAGACAGAGACAGAGACAGAGACAGAGACAGAGACAGAGACAGAGACAGAGACAGAGACAGAGACAGAGACAGAGACAGAGACAGAGACAGAGACAGAGACAGAGACAGAGACAGAGACAGAGACAGAGACAGAGACAGAGACAGAGACAGAGACAGAGACAGAGACAGAGACAGAGACAGAGACAGAGACAGAGACAGAGACAGAGACAGAGACAGAGACAGAGACAGAGACAGAGACAGAGACAGAGACAGAGACAGAGACAGAGACAGAGACAGAGACAGAGACAGAGACAGACAGAGACAGAGACAGAGACAGAGACAGAGACAGAGACAGAGACTGAGACAGAGACAGAGACAGAGACAGAGACAGAGACAGAGACAGAGACAGAGACAGAGACAGAGACAGAGACAGAGACAGAGACAGAGACAGAGACAGAGACAGAGACAGAGACAGAGACAGAGACAGAGACAGAGACAGAGACAGAGACAGAGACAGAGACAGAGACAGAGACAGAGACAGAGACAGAGACAGAGACAGAGACAGAGACAGAGACAGAGACAGAGACAGAGACAGAGACAGAGACAGAGACAGAGACAGAGACAGAGACAGAGACAGAGACAGAGACAGAGACAGAGACAGAGACAGAGACAGAGACAGAGACAGAGACAGAGACAGAGACAGAGACAGAGACAGAGACAGAGACAGAGACAGAGACAGAGACAGAGACAGAGACAGAGACAGAGACAGAGACAGAGACAGAGACAGAGACAGAGACAGAGACAGAGACAGAGACAGAGACAGAGACAGAGACAGAGACAGAGACAGAGACAGAGACAGAGACAGAGACAGAGACAGAGACAGAGACAGAGACAGAGACAGAGACAGAGACAGAGACAGAGACAGAGACAGAGACAGAGACAGAGACAGAGACAGAGACAGAGACAGAGACAGAGACAGAGACAGAGACAGAGACAGAGACAGAGACAGAGACAGAGACAGAGACAGAGACAGAGACAGAGACAGAGACAGAGACAGAGACAGAGACAGAGACAGAGACAGAGACAGAGACAGAGACAGAGACAGAGACAGAGACAGAGACAGAGACAGAGACAGAGACAGAGACAGAGACAGAGACAGAGACAGAGACAGAGACAGAGACAGAGACAGAGACAGAGACAGAGACAGAGACAGAGACAGAGACAGAGACAGAGACAGAGACAGAGACAGAGACAGAGACAGAGACAGAGACAGAGACAGAGACAGAGACAGAGACAGAGACAGAGACAGAGACAGAGACAGAGACAGAGACAGAGACAGAGACAGAGACAGAGACAGAGACAGAGACAGAGACAGAGACAGAGACAGAGACAGAGACAGAGACAGAGACAGAGACAGAGACAGAGACAGAGACAGAGACAGAGACAGAGACAGAGACAGAGACAGAGACAGAGACAGAGACAGAGACAGAGACAGAGACAGAGACAGAGACAGAGACAGAGACAGAGACAGAGACAGAGACAGAGACAGAGACAGAGACAGAGACAGAGACAGAGACAGAGACAGAGACAGAGACAGAGACAGAGACAGAGACAGAGACAGAGACAGAGACAGAGACAGAGACAGAGACAGAGACAGAGACAGAGACAGAGACAGAGACAGAGACAGAGACAGAGACAGAGACAGAGACAGAGACAGAGACAGAGACAGAGACAGAGACAGAGACAGAGACAGAGACAGAGACAGAGACAGAGACAGAGACAGAGACAGAGACAGAGACAGAGACAGAGACAGAGACAGAGACAGAGACAGAGACAGAGACAGAGACAGAGACAGAGACAGAGACAGAGACAGAGACAGAGACAGAGACAGAGACAGAGACAGAGACAGAGACAGAGACAGAGACAGAGACAGAGACAGAGACAGAGACAGAGACAGAGACAGAGACAGAGACAGAGACAGAGACAGAGACAGAGACAGAGACAGAGACAGAGACAGAGACAGAGACAGAGACAGAGACAGAGACAGAGACAGAGACAGAGACAGAGACAGAGACAGAGACAGAGACAGAGACAGAGACAGAGACAGAGACAGAGACAGAGACAGAGACAGAGACAGAGACAGAGACAGAGACAGAGACAGAGACAGAGACAGAGACAGAGACAGAGACAGAGACAGAGACAGAGACAGAGACAGAGACAGAGACAGAGACAGAGACAGAGACAGAGACAGAGACAGAGACAGAGACAGAGACAGAGACAGAGACAGAGACAGAGACAGAGACAGAGACAGAGACAGAGACAGAGACAGAGACAGAGACAGAGACAGAGACAGAGACAGAGACAGAGACAGAGACAGAGACAGAGACAGAGACAGAGACAGAGACAGAGACAGAGACAGAGACAGAGACAGAGACAGAGACAGAGACAGAGACAGAGACAGAGACAGAGACAGAGACAGAGACAGAGACAGAGACAGAGACAGAGACAGAGACAGAGACAGAGACAGAGACAGAGACAGAGACAGAGACAGAGACAGAGACAGAGACAGAGACAGAGACAGAGACAGAGACAGAGACAGAGACAGAGACAGAGACAGAGACAGAGACAGAGACAGAGACAGAGACAGAGACAGAGACAGAGACAGAGACAGAGACAGAGACAGAGACAGAGACAGAGACAGAGACAGAGACAGAGACAGAGACAGAGACAGAGACAGAGACAGAGACAGAGACAGAGACAGAGACAGAGACAGAGACAGAGACAGAGACAGAGACAGAGACAGAGACAGAGACAGAGACAGAGACAGAGACAGAGACAGAGACAGAGACAGAGACAGAGACAGAGACAGAGACAGAGACAGAGACAGAGACAGAGACAGAGACAGAGACAGAGACAGAGACAGAGACAGAGACAGAGACAGAGACAGAGACAGAGACAGAGACAGAGACAGAGACAGAGACAGAGACAGAGACAGAGACAGAGACAGAGACAGAGACAGAGACAGAGACAGAGACAGAGACAGAGACAGAGACAGAGACAGAGACAGAGACAGAGACAGAGACAGAGACAGAGACAGAGACAGAGACAGAGACAGAGACAGAGACAGAGACAGAGACAGAGACAGAGACAGAGACAGAGACAGAGACAGAGACAGAGACAGAGACAGAGACAGAGACAGAGACAGAGACAGAGACAGAGACAGAGACAGAGACAGAGACAGAGACAGAGACAGAGACAGAGACAGAGACAGAGACAGAGACAGAGACAGAGACAGAGACAGAGACAGAGACAGAGACAGAGACAGAGACAGAGACAGAGACAGAGACAGAGACAGAGACAGAGACAGAGACAGAGACAGAGACAGAGACAGAGACAGAGACAGAGACAGAGACAGAGACAGAGACAGAGACAGAGACAGAGACAGAGACAGAGACAGAGACAGAGACAGAGACAGAGACAGAGACAGAGACAGAGACAGAGACAGAGACAGAGACAGAGACAGAGACAGAGACAGAGACAGAGACAGAGACAGAGACAGAGACAGAGACAGAGACAGAGACAGAGACAGAGACAGAGACAGAGACAGAGACAGAGACAGAGACAGAGACAGAGACAGAGACAGAGACAGAGACAGAGACAGAGACAGAGACAGAGACAGAGACAGAGACAGAGACAGAGACAGAGACAGAGACAGAGACAGAGACAGAGACAGAGACAGAGACAGAGACAGAGACAGAGACAGAGACAGAGACAGAGACAGAGACAGAGACAGAGACAGAGACAGAGACAGAGACAGAGACAGAGACAGAGACAGAGACAGAGACAGAGACAGAGACAGAGACAGAGACAGAGACAGAGACAGAGACAGAGACAGAGACAGAGACAGAGACAGAGACAGAGACAGAGACAGAGACAGAGACAGAGACAGAGACAGAGACAGAGACAGAGACAGAGACAGAGACAGAGACAGAGACAGAGACAGAGACAGAGACAGAGACAGAGACAGAGACAGAGACAGAGACAGAGACAGAGACAGAGACAGAGACAGAGACAGAGACAGAGACAGAGACAGAGACAGAGACAGAGACAGAGACAGAGACAGAGACAGAGACAGAGACAGAGACAGAGACAGAGACAGAGACAGAGACAGAGACAGAGACAGAGACAGAGACAGAGACAGAGACAGAGACAGAGACAGAGACAGAGACAGAGACAGAGACAGAGACAGAGACAGAGACAGAGACAGAGACAGAGACAGAGACAGAGACAGAGACAGAGACAGAGACAGAGACAGAGACAGAGACAGAGACAGAGACAGAGACAGAGACAGAGACAGAGACAGAGACAGAGACAGAGACAGAGACAGAGACAGAGACAGAGACAGAGACAGAGACAGAGACAGAGACAGAGACAGAGACAGAGACAGAGACAGAGACAGAGACAGAGACAGAGACAGAGACAGAGACAGAGACAGAGACAGAGACAGAGACAGAGACAGAGACAGAGACAGAGACAGAGACAGAGACAGAGACAGAGACAGAGACAGAGACAGAGACAGAGACAGAGACAGAGACAGAGACAGAGACAGAGACAGAGACAGAGACAGAGACAGAGACAGAGACAGAGACAGAGACAGAGACAGAGACAGAGACAGAGACAGAGACAGAGACAGAGACAGAGACAGAGACAGAGACAGAGACAGAGACAGAGACAGAGACAGAGACAGAGACAGAGACAGAGACAGAGACAGAGACAGAGACAGAGACAGAGACAGAGACAGAGACAGAGACAGAGACAGAGACAGAGACAGAGACAGAGACAGAGACAGAGACAGAGACAGAGACAGAGACAGAGACAGAGACAGAGACAGAGACAGAGACAGAGACAGAGACAGAGACAGAGACAGAGACAGAGACAGAGACAGAGACAGAGACAGAGACAGAGACAGAGACAGAGACAGAGACAGAGACAGAGACAGAGACAGAGACAGAGACAGAGACAGAGACAGAGACAGAGACAGAGACAGAGACAGAGACAGAGACAGAGACAGAGACAGAGACAGAGACAGAGACAGAGACAGAGACAGAGACAGAGACAGAGACAGAGACAGAGACAGAGACAGAGACAGAGACAGAGACAGAGACAGAGACAGAGACAGAGACAGAGACAGAGACAGAGACAGAGACAGAGACAGAGACAGAGACAGAGACAGAGACAGAGACAGAGACAGAGACAGAGACAGAGACAGAGACAGAGACAGAGACAGAGACAGAGACAGAGACAGAGACAGAGACAGAGACAGAGACAGAGACAGAGACAGAGACAGAGACAGAGACAGAGACAGAGACAGAGACAGAGACAGAGACAGAGACAGAGACAGAGACAGAGACAGAGACAGAGACAGAGACAGAGACAGAGACAGAGACAGAGACAGAGACAGAGACAGAGACAGAGACAGAGACAGAGACAGAGACAGAGACAGAGACAGAGACAGAGACAGAGACAGAGACAGAGACAGAGACAGAGACAGAGACAGAGACAGAGACAGAGACAGAGACAGAGACAGAGACAGAGACAGAGACAGAGACAGAGACAGAGACAGAGACAGAGACAGAGACAGAGACAGAGACAGAGACAGAGACAGAGACAGAGACAGAGACAGAGACAGAGACAGAGACAGAGACAGAGACAGAGACAGAGACAGAGACAGAGACAGAGACAGAGACAGAGACAGAGACAGAGACAGAGACAGAGACAGAGACAGAGACAGAGACAGAGACAGAGACAGAGACAGAGACAGAGACAGAGACAGAGACAGAGACAGAGACAGAGACAGAGACAGAGACAGAGACAGAGACAGAGACAGAGACAGAGACAGAGACAGAGACAGAGACAGAGACAGAGACAGAGACAGAGACAGAGACAGAGACAGAGACAGAGACAGAGACAGAGACAGAGACAGAGACAGAGACAGAGACAGAGACAGAGACAGAGACAGAGACAGAGACAGAGACAGAGACAGAGACAGAGACAGAGACAGAGACAGAGACAGAGACAGAGACAGAGACAGAGACAGAGACAGAGACAGAGACAGAGACAGAGACAGAGACAGAGACAGAGACAGAGACAGAGACAGAGACAGAGACAGAGACAGAGACAGAGACAGAGACAGAGACAGAGACAGAGACAGAGACAGAGACAGAGACAGAGACAGAGACAGAGACAGAGACAGAGACAGAGACAGAGACAGAGACAGAGACAGAGACAGAGACAGAGACAGAGACAGAGACAGAGACAGAGACAGAGACAGAGACAGAGACAGAGACAGAGACAGAGACAGAGACAGAGACAGAGACAGAGACAGAGACAGAGACAGAGACAGAGACAGAGACAGAGACAGAGACAGAGACAGAGACAGAGACAGAGACAGAGACAGAGACAGAGACAGAGACAGAGACAGAGACAGAGACAGAGACAGAGACAGAGACAGAGACAGAGACAGAGACAGAGACAGAGACAGAGACAGAGACAGAGACAGAGACAGAGACAGAGACAGAGACAGAGACAGAGACAGAGACAGAGACAGAGACAGAGACAGAGACAGAGACAGAGACAGAGACAGAGACAGAGACAGAGACAGAGACAGAGACAGAGACAGAGACAGAGACAGAGACAGAGACAGAGACAGAGACAGAGACAGAGACAGAGACAGAGACAGAGACAGAGACAGAGACAGAGACAGAGACAGAGACAGAGACAGAGACAGAGACAGAGACAGAGACAGAGACAGAGACAGAGACAGAGACAGAGACAGAGACAGAGACAGAGACAGAGACAGAGACAGAGACAGAGACAGAGACAGAGACAGAGACAGAGACAGAGACAGAGACAGAGACAGAGACAGAGACAGAGACAGAGACAGAGACAGAGACAGAGACAGAGACAGAGACAGAGACAGAGACAGAGACAGAGACAGAGACAGAGACAGAGACAGAGACAGAGACAGAGACAGAGACAGAGACAGAGACAGAGACAGAGACAGAGACAGAGACAGAGACAGAGACAGAGACAGAGACAGAGACAGAGACAGAGACAGAGACAGAGACAGAGACAGAGACAGAGACAGAGACAGAGACAGAGACAGAGACAGAGACAGAGACAGAGACAGAGACAGAGACAGAGACAGAGACAGAGACAGAGACAGAGACAGAGACAGAGACAGAGACAGAGACAGAGACAGAGACAGAGACAGAGACAGAGACAGAGACAGAGACAGAGACAGAGACAGAGACAGAGACAGAGACAGAGACAGAGACAGAGACAGAGACAGAGACAGAGACAGAGACAGAGACAGAGACAGAGACAGAGACAGAGACAGAGACAGAGACAGAGACAGAGACAGAGACAGAGACAGAGACAGAGACAGAGACAGAGACAGAGACAGAGACAGAGACAGAGACAGAGACAGAGACAGAGACAGAGACAGAGACAGAGACAGAGACAGAGACAGAGACAGAGACAGAGACAGAGACAGAGACAGAGACAGAGACAGAGACAGAGACAGAGACAGAGACAGAGACAGAGACAGAGACAGAGACAGAGACAGAGACAGAGACAGAGACAGAGACAGAGACAGAGACAGAGACAGAGACAGAGACAGAGACAGAGACAGAGACAGAGACAGAGACAGAGACAGAGACAGAGACAGAGACAGAGACAGAGACAGAGACAGAGACAGAGACAGAGACAGAGACAGAGACAGAGACAGAGACAGAGACAGAGACAGAGACAGAGACAGAGACAGAGACAGAGACAGAGACAGAGACAGAGACAGAGACAGAGACAGAGACAGAGACAGAGACAGAGACAGAGACAGAGACAGAGACAGAGACAGAGACAGAGACAGAGACAGAGACAGAGACAGAGACAGAGACAGAGACAGAGACAGAGACAGAGACAGAGACAGAGACAGAGACAGAGACAGAGACAGAGACAGAGACAGAGACAGAGACAGAGACAGAGACAGAGACAGAGACAGAGACAGAGACAGAGACAGAGACAGAGACAGAGACAGAGACAGAGACAGAGACAGAGACAGAGACAGAGACAGAGACAGAGACAGAGACAGAGACAGAGACAGAGACAGAGACAGAGACAGAGACAGAGACAGAGACAGAGACAGAGACAGAGACAGAGACAGAGACAGAGACAGAGACAGAGACAGAGACAGAGACAGAGACAGAGACAGAGACAGAGACAGAGACAGAGACAGAGACAGAGACAGAGACAGAGACAGAGACAGAGACAGAGACAGAGACAGAGACAGAGACAGAGACAGAGACAGAGACAGAGACAGAGACAGAGACAGAGACAGAGACAGAGACAGAGACAGAGACAGAGACAGAGACAGAGACAGAGACAGAGACAGAGACAGAGACAGAGACAGAGACAGAGACAGAGACAGAGACAGAGACAGAGACAGAGACAGAGACAGAGACAGAGACAGAGACAGAGACAGAGACAGAGACAGAGACAGAGACAGAGACAGAGACAGAGACAGAGACAGAGACAGAGACAGAGACAGAGACAGAGACAGAGACAGAGACAGAGACAGAGACAGAGACAGAGACAGAGACAGAGACAGAGACAGAGACAGAGACAGAGACAGAGACAGAGACAGAGACAGAGACAGAGACAGAGACAGAGACAGAGACAGAGACAGAGACAGAGACAGAGACAGAGACAGAGACAGAGACAGAGACAGAGACAGAGACAGAGACAGAGACAGAGACAGAGACAGAGACAGAGACAGAGACAGAGACAGAGACAGAGACAGAGACAGAGACAGAGACAGAGACAGAGACAGAGACAGAGACAGAGACAGAGACAGAGACAGAGACAGAGACAGAGACAGAGACAGAGACAGAGACAGAGACAGAGACAGAGACAGAGACAGAGACAGAGACAGAGACAGAGACAGAGACAGAGACAGAGACAGAGACAGAGACAGAGACAGAGACAGAGACAGAGACAGAGACAGAGACAGAGACAGAGACAGAGACAGAGACAGAGACAGAGACAGAGACAGAGACAGAGACAGAGACAGAGACAGAGACAGAGACAGAGACAGAGACAGAGACAGAGACAGAGACAGAGACAGAGACAGAGACAGAGACAGAGACAGAGACAGAGACAGAGACAGAGACAGAGACAGAGACAGAGACAGAGACAGAGACAGAGACAGAGACAGAGACAGAGACAGAGACAGAGACAGAGACAGAGACAGAGACAGAGACAGAGACAGAGACAGAGACAGAGACAGAGACAGAGACAGAGACAGAGACAGAGACAGAGACAGAGACAGAGACAGAGACAGAGACAGAGACAGAGACAGAGACAGAGACAGAGACAGAGACAGAGACAGAGACAGAGACAGAGACAGAGACAGAGACAGAGACAGAGACAGAGACAGAGACAGAGACAGAGACAGAGACAGAGACAGAGACAGAGACAGAGACAGAGACAGAGACAGAGACAGAGACAGAGACAGAGACAGAGACAGAGACAGAGACAGAGACAGAGACAGAGACAGAGACAGAGACAGAGACAGAGACAGAGACAGAGACAGAGACAGAGACAGAGACAGAGACAGAGACAGAGACAGAGACAGAGACAGAGACAGAGACAGAGACAGAGACAGAGACAGAGACAGAGACAGAGACAGAGACAGAGACAGAGACAGAGACAGAGACAGAGACAGAGACAGAGACAGAGACAGAGACAGAGACAGAGACAGAGACAGAGACAGAGACAGAGACAGAGACAGAGACAGAGACAGAGACAGAGACAGAGACAGAGACAGAGACAGAGACAGAGACAGAGACAGAGACAGAGACAGAGACAGAGACAGAGACAGAGACAGAGACAGAGACAGAGACAGAGACAGAGACAGAGACAGAGACAGAGACAGAGACAGAGACAGAGACAGAGACAGAGACAGAGACAGAGACAGAGACAGAGACAGAGACAGAGACAGAGACAGAGACAGAGACAGAGACAGAGACAGAGACAGAGACAGAGACAGAGACAGAGACAGAGACAGAGACAGAGACAGAGACAGAGACAGAGACAGAGACAGAGACAGAGACAGAGACAGAGACAGAGACAGAGACAGAGACAGAGACAGAGACAGAGACAGAGACAGAGACAGAGACAGAGACAGAGACAGAGACAGAGACAGAGACAGAGACAGAGACAGAGACAGAGACAGAGACAGAGACAGAGACAGAGACAGAGACAGAGACAGAGACAGAGACAGAGACAGAGACAGAGACAGAGACAGAGACAGAGACAGAGACAGAGACAGAGACAGAGACAGAGACAGAGACAGAGACAGAGACAGAGACAGAGACAGAGACAGAGACAGAGACAGAGACAGAGACAGAGACAGAGACAGAGACAGAGACAGAGACAGAGACAGAGACAGAGACAGAGACAGAGACAGAGACAGAGACAGAGACAGAGACAGAGACAGAGACAGAGACAGAGACAGAGACAGAGACAGAGACAGAGACAGAGACAGAGACAGAGACAGAGACAGAGACAGAGACAGAGACAGAGACAGAGACAGAGACAGAGACAGAGACAGAGACAGAGACAGAGACAGAGACAGAGACAGAGACAGAGACAGAGACAGAGACAGAGACAGAGACAGAGACAGAGACAGAGACAGAGACAGAGACAGAGACAGAGACAGAGACAGAGACAGAGACAGAGACAGAGACAGAGACAGAGACAGAGACAGAGACAGAGACAGAGACAGAGACAGAGACAGAGACAGAGACAGAGACAGAGACAGAGACAGAGACAGAGACAGAGACAGAGACAGAGACAGAGACAGAGACAGAGACAGAGACAGAGACAGAGACAGAGACAGAGACAGAGACAGAGACAGAGACAGAGACAGAGACAGAGACAGAGACAGAGACAGAGACAGAGACAGAGACAGAGACAGAGACAGAGACAGAGACAGAGACAGAGACAGAGACAGAGACAGAGACAGAGACAGAGACAGAGACAGAGACAGAGACAGAGACAGAGACAGAGACAGAGACAGAGACAGAGACAGAGACAGAGACAGAGACAGAGACAGAGACAGAGACAGAGACAGAGACAGAGACAGAGACAGAGACAGAGACAGAGACAGAGACAGAGACAGAGACAGAGACAGAGACAGAGACAGAGACAGAGACAGAGACAGAGACAGAGACAGAGACAGAGACAGAGACAGAGACAGAGACAGAGACAGAGACAGAGACAGAGACAGAGACAGAGACAGAGACAGAGACAGAGACAGAGACAGAGACAGAGACAGAGACAGAGACAGAGACAGAGACAGAGACAGAGACAGAGACAGAGACAGAGACAGAGACAGAGACAGAGACAGAGACAGAGACAGAGACAGAGACAGAGACAGAGACAGAGACAGAGACAGAGACAGAGACAGAGACAGAGACAGAGACAGAGACAGAGACAGAGACAGAGACAGAGACAGAGACAGAGACAGAGACAGAGACAGAGACAGAGACAGAGACAGAGACAGAGACAGAGACAGAGACAGAGACAGAGACAGAGACAGAGACAGAGACAGAGACAGAGACAGAGACAGAGACAGAGACAGAGACAGAGACAGAGACAGAGACAGAGACAGAGACAGAGACAGAGACAGAGACAGAGACAGAGACAGAGACAGAGACAGAGACAGAGACAGAGACAGAGACAGAGACAGAGACAGAGACAGAGACAGAGACAGAGACAGAGACAGAGACAGAGACAGAGACAGAGACAGAGACAGAGACAGAGACAGAGACAGAGACAGAGACAGAGACAGAGACAGAGACAGAGACAGAGACAGAGACAGAGACAGAGACAGAGACAGAGACAGAGACAGAGACAGAGACAGAGACAGAGACAGAGACAGAGACAGAGACAGAGACAGAGACAGAGACAGAGACAGAGACAGAGACAGAGACAGAGACAGAGACAGAGACAGAGACAGAGACAGAGACAGAGACAGAGACAGAGACAGAGACAGAGACAGAGACAGAGACAGAGACAGAGACAGAGACAGAGACAGAGACAGAGACAGAGACAGAGACAGAGACAGAGACAGAGACAGAGACAGAGACAGAGACAGAGACAGAGACAGAGACAGAGACAGAGACAGAGACAGAGACAGAGACAGAGACAGAGACAGAGACAGAGACAGAGACAGAGACAGAGACAGAGACAGAGACAGAGACAGAGACAGAGACAGAGACAGAGACAGAGACAGAGACAGAGACAGAGACAGAGACAGAGACAGAGACAGAGACAGAGACAGAGACAGAGACAGAGACAGAGACAGAGACAGAGACAGAGACAGAGACAGAGACAGAGACAGAGACAGAGACAGAGACAGAGACAGAGACAGAGACAGAGACAGAGACAGAGACAGAGACAGAGACAGAGACAGAGACAGAGACAGAGACAGAGACAGAGACAGAGACAGAGACAGAGACAGAGACAGAGACAGAGACAGAGACAGAGACAGAGACAGAGACAGAGACAGAGACAGAGACAGAGACAGAGACAGAGACAGAGACAGAGACAGAGACAGAGACAGAGACAGAGACAGAGACAGAGACAGAGACAGAGACAGAGACAGAGACAGAGACAGAGACAGAGACAGAGACAGAGACAGAGACAGAGACAGAGACAGAGACAGAGACAGAGACAGAGACAGAGACAGAGACAGAGACAGAGACAGAGACAGAGACAGAGACAGAGACAGAGACAGAGACAGAGACAGAGACAGAGACAGAGACAGAGACAGAGACAGAGACAGAGACAGAGACAGAGACAGAGACAGAGACAGAGACAGAGACAGAGACAGAGACAGAGACAGAGACAGAGACAGAGACAGAGACAGAGACAGAGACAGAGACAGAGACAGAGACAGAGACAGAGACAGAGACAGAGACAGAGACAGAGACAGAGACAGAGACAGAGACAGAGACAGAGACAGAGACAGAGACAGAGACAGAGACAGAGACAGAGACAGAGACAGAGACAGAGACAGAGACAGAGACAGAGACAGAGACAGAGACAGAGACAGAGACAGAGACAGAGACAGAGACAGAGACAGAGACAGAGACAGAGACAGAGACAGAGACAGAGACAGAGACAGAGACAGAGACAGAGACAGAGACAGAGACAGAGACAGAGACAGAGACAGAGACAGAGACAGAGACAGAGACAGAGACAGAGACAGAGACAGAGACAGAGACAGAGACAGAGACAGAGACAGAGACAGAGACAGAGACAGAGACAGAGACAGAGACAGAGACAGAGACAGAGACAGAGACAGAGACAGAGACAGAGACAGAGACAGAGACAGAGACAGAGACAGAGACAGAGACAGAGACAGAGACAGAGACAGAGACAGAGACAGAGACAGAGACAGAGACAGAGACAGAGACAGAGACAGAGACAGAGACAGAGACAGAGACAGAGACAGAGACAGAGACAGAGACAGAGACAGAGACAGAGACAGAGACAGAGACAGAGACAGAGACAGAGACAGAGACAGAGACAGAGACAGAGACAGAGACAGAGACAGAGACAGAGACAGAGACAGAGACAGAGACAGAGACAGAGACAGAGACAGAGACAGAGACAGAGACAGAGACAGAGACAGAGACAGAGACAGAGACAGAGACAGAGACAGAGACAGAGACAGAGACAGAGACAGAGACAGAGACAGAGACAGAGACAGAGACAGAGACAGAGACAGAGACAGAGACAGAGACAGAGACAGAGACAGAGACAGAGACAGAGACAGAGACAGAGACAGAGACAGAGACAGAGACAGAGACAGAGACAGAGACAGAGACAGAGACAGAGACAGAGACAGAGACAGAGACAGAGACAGAGACAGAGACAGAGACAGAGACAGAGACAGAGACAGAGACAGAGACAGAGACAGAGACAGAGACAGAGACAGAGACAGAGACAGAGACAGAGACAGAGACAGAGACAGAGACAGAGACAGAGACAGAGACAGAGACAGAGACAGAGACAGAGACAGAGACAGAGACAGAGACAGAGACAGAGACAGAGACAGAGACAGAGACAGAGACAGAGACAGAGACAGAGACAGAGACAGAGACAGAGACAGAGACAGAGACAGAGACAGAGACAGAGACAGAGACAGAGACAGAGACAGAGACAGAGACAGAGACAGAGACAGAGACAGAGACAGAGACAGAGACAGAGACAGAGACAGAGACAGAGACAGAGACAGAGACAGAGACAGAGACAGAGACAGAGACAGAGACAGAGACAGAGACAGAGACAGAGACAGAGACAGAGACAGAGACAGAGACAGAGACAGAGACAGAGACAGAGACAGAGACAGAGACAGAGACAGAGACAGAGACAGAGACAGAGACAGAGACAGAGACAGAGACAGAGACAGAGACAGAGACAGAGACAGAGACAGAGACAGAGACAGAGACAGAGACAGAGACAGAGACAGAGACAGAGACAGACAGAGACAGAGACAGAGACAGAGACAGAGACAGAGACAGAGACAGAGACAGAGACAGAGACAGAGACAGAGACAGAGACAGAGACAGAGACAGAGACAGAGACAGAGACAGAGACAGAGACAGAGACAGAGACAGAGACAGAGACAGAGACAGAGACAGAGACAGAGACAGAGACAGAGACAGAGACAGAGACAGAGACAGAGACAGAGACAGAGACAGAGACAGAGACAGAGACAGAGACAGAGACAGAGACAGAGACAGAGACAGAGACAGAGACAGAGACAGAGACAGAGACAGAGACAGAGACAGAGACAGAGACAGAGACAGAGACAGAGACAGAGACAGAGACAGAGACAGAGACAGAGACAGAGACAGAGACAGAGACAGAGACAGAGACAGAGACAGAGACAGAGACAGAGACAGAGACAGAGACAGAGACAGAGACAGAGACAGAGACAGAGACAGAGACAGAGACAGAGACAGAGACAGAGACAGAGACAGAGACAGAGACAGAGACAGAGACAGAGACAGAGACAGAGACAGAGACAGAGACAGAGACAGAGACAGAGACAGAGACAGAGACAGAGACAGAGACAGAGACAGAGACAGAGACAGAGACAGAGACAGAGACAGAGACAGAGACAGAGACAGAGACAGAGACAGAGACAGAGACAGAGACAGAGACAGAGACAGAGACAGAG
>CAWVQG010000113.1:0-17000 GCA_963932195.1 Empis livida
GTCCTTATTTTGCACCCAAATAACGGGAAAAAATAAAAAAAAAGTTATCTGAAATATTTTGGTTTTCTGGTTTTGTCCTTATTTTGCACCCAAATAACGGGAAAAAAGAAAAAAAAAGTTATCTGAAATATTTTGGTTTTCTGTTTTTGTCTTTATTTTGAACCCAAATAACGGGAAAAAAGAAAAAAAAGGTATTTGAAATATTTTGGTTTTCTGTTTTTGTCCTTATTTTGCACCCAAATAACGGGAAAAATAAAAAAAAAGTTATTTGAAATATTGTGTTTTTCTGTTTTTGTCCTTATTTTGCACCCAAATAATGGGAAAAATAAAAACAAAGTTATCTAAAATATATTCATTTTCTTTTTTTGGCCTTATTTTGCACCCAAATAACGGGAAAAAAGAAACAAAAAGTTATCTGAAATATTTTGGTTTTCTGTTTTTGTCCTTATTTTGCACCCAAATAACGGGAAAAAATAAAAAAAAAGTTATTTGAAATATTTTGGTTTTCTGTTTTTGTCCTTATTTTGCACCTAAATAACGGGAAAAAAGAAAAAAAAGGTATCTGAAATATTTTCGTTTTCTGTTTTTGTCCTTATTTTGCACCCAAATAACGGGAAAAAATAAAAAAGAAGTTATCTGAAATATTTTTGTTTTCTGTTTTTGTCCTTATTTTGCACCTAAATAACGGGAAAAAATAAAAAAAAAGTTATCTGAAATATCTTGGTTTTCTGTTTTTGTCCTTATTTTGCACCTAAATAACGGGAAAAAAGAAATAAAAGGTATCTTAAATATTTTCGTTTTCTGTTTTTGTCCTTATTTTGCACCCAAATAATGGGAAAAAAGAAAAAAAAAGTTATTTGAAATATTTTGGTTTTCTGTTTTTGTCCTTATTTTTCACCCAAATAACGGGAAACAATAAAAAAAAAGTTATTTGAAATATATTGATTTTCTGTTTTTGTCCTTATTTTGCACCTTATTTTGCACGGCAAAAAAAGAAAAAAAAGGTATCTGAAATATTTTCGTTTTCTGTTTTTGTCCTTATTTTGCACCAAAATAACGGGAAAAAATAAAAAAAAAGTTATTTGAAATATTTTGATTTTCTGTTTTTGTCCTTATTTTGCACCTAAATAACGGGAAAAAAGAAAAAAAAGGTATCTGAAATATTTTCGTTTTCTGTTTTTGTCCTTATTTTGCACCCAAATAACGGGAAAAAATAAAAAAAAGTAATTTGAAATATATTGGTTTTCTGTTTTTGTCCTTATTTTGCACCTTATTTTGCACGGGAAAAAAAGAAAAAATGTATCTGAAATATTTTGGTTTTCTGTTTTTGTCCTTATTTTGCACCCAAATAACGGGAAAAAATAAAAAAAAAGTTATCTGAAATATATTGGTTTTCTGTTTTTGTCCTTACTTTGGCACCCAAATAACGGGAAAAAATAAAAAAAAAGTTATTTGAAATATATTGGTTTTCTGTTTTTGTCCTTATTTTGCACCTTATTTTGCACGGGAAAAAAAGAAAAAAAAGATATCTGAAATATTTTGGTTTTCTGTTTTTGTCCTTATTTTTCACCCAAATAACGGGAAAAAATAAAAAAAAAGTTATTTGAAATATATTGGTTTTCTGTTTTTGTCCTTATTTTGCACGGGAAAAAAAGAAAAAAAAGGTATCTGAAATATTTTGGTTTTCTGTTTTTGTCCTTATTTTGTACCCAAATAACGGGAAAAAAAGAAAACAAAGGTATCTGAAATATTTTCGTTTTCCGTTTTTTGTCCTTATTTTGCACCAAAATAACGGGAAAAAATAAAAAAAAAGTTATTTGAAATATTTTGGTTTTCTGTTTTTGTCCTTATTTTGCACCTAAATAACTGGAAAAAAGAAAAAAAAGGTATCTGAAATATTTTCGTTTTCTGTTTTTGTCCTTATTTTGCAACCAAATAACGGGAAAAAATAAAAAAAAAGTTATTTGAAATATATTGGTTTTCTGTTTTTGTTCTTATTTTGCACCTTATTTTGCACGGGAAAAAAAGAAAAAAAAGGTATCTGAAATATTTTGGTTTTCTGTTTTTGTCTTTATTTTGCACCCAAATAACGGGAAAAAATAAAAAAAAAGTTATCTGAAATATTTTGGTTTTCTGTTTTTGTCCTTATTTTCCACCCAAATAAAGGAAAAAAAGAAAAAAAAGTTATCTCAAATATTTTGGTTTTCGGTTTTTGTCCGTACTTTGCACCCAATTAACGGGAAAAAAGAAAAAAAAAGTTATTTGAAATATTTTAGTTTTCTGTTTTTGTCCTTGTTTTGCACCCAAATAACGGGAAAAAATAAAAAAAAAGTTATTTGAAATATTTTGGTTTTCTGTTTTTGTCCTTATTTTGCAACCAAATAACGGGAAAAAAGAAAAAAAAAGTTATTTGAAATATTTTGGTTTTCTGTTTTTGTCCTTATTTTTCACCCAAATAACGGGAAAAAATAAAAAAAAAGTTATTTGAAATATATTGGTTTTCTGTTTTTGTCCTTATTTTGCACCTTATTTTGCACGGGAAAAAAAGAAAAAAAAGGTATCTGAAATATTTTCGTTTTCTGTTTTTGTCCTTATTTTGCACCCAAATAACGGGAAAAAATAAAAAAAAAGTTATCTGAAATATTTTGGTTTTCTGTTTTTGTCCTTACTTTGCACCCAAATAACGGGAAAAAATAAAAAAAAAAGTTATCTTAAATATTTTGGTTTTCTGTTTTTGTCCTTATTTTGCACCCAAATAACGGGAAAAAATAAAAAAAAAGATATCTGAAATATTTTGGTTTTCTGTTTTTGTCCTTATTTTGCACCCAAATAACGGGAAAAAAGAAAAAAAAGTTATCTGAAATAATTTGGTTTTCTGTTATTGTCTTTATTTTGCACCCAAATAACGGGAAAAATAAAAAGAAAGTTATTTGAAATATTTTGGTTTTCTGTTTTTGTCCTTATTTTGCACCTAAATAACGGGTAAAAAGAAAAAAACAGTTATCTGAAATATTTTGGTTTTCTGTTTTTGTCCTTATTTTGCACCCAAATAACGGGAAAAAATAAAAAAAAAAAGTTATTTGAAATATTTTGGTTTTCTGTTTTTGTCCTTATTTTGCACCTTATTTTGCACGGGAAAAAAAGAAAAAAAAGGTATCTGAAATATTTTGGTTTTCTGTTTTTGTCCTTATTTTGCACCCAAATAACGGGAAAAAATAAAAAAAAAGTTATCTGAAATATTTTGGTTTTCTGTTTTTGTCCTTACTTTGCACCCAAATAACGGGAAAAAATAAAAAAAAAAGTTATCTTAAATATTTTGGTTTTCTGTTTTTGTCCTTATTTTGCACCCAAATAACGGGAAAAAATAAAAAAAAAGATATCTGAAATATTTTGGTTTTCTGTTTTTGTCCTTATTTTGCACCCAAATAACGGGAAAAAAGAAAAAAAAGTTATCTGAAATAATTTGGTTTTCTGTTATTGTCTTTATTTTGCACCCAAATAACGGGAAAAATAAAAAAAAGTTATCTGAAATATTTTGGTTTTCTGTTTTTGTCCTTATTTTCCACCCAAATAAAGGAAAAAAAGAAAAAAAAGTTATCTCAAATATTTTGGTTTTCTGTTTTTGTCCTTATTTTGTACCCAATTAACGGGAAAAAAGAAAAAAAAAGTTATTTGAAATATTTTAGTTTTCTGTTTTTGTCCTTGTTTTGCACCCAAATAACGGGAAAAAATAAAAAAAAAGTTATTTGAAATATTTTGGTTTTCTGTTTTTGTCCTTATTTTGCACCCAAATAACGGGAGAAAAGAAAACAAAAGGTATCTGAAATATTTTCATTTTCTTTTTTTGGCCTTATTTTGCACCCAAATAACGGAAAAAATAAAAAAAAAGTTATCTGAAATATTTTGGTTTTCTGTTTTTGTCCTTATTTTGCACCCAAATAACGGGAAAAAAAAAAAAAGTTATTTGAAATATTTTGGTTTTCTGTTTTTGTCCTTATTTTGCACCTAAATAACGGGAAAAAAGAAAAAAAAGGTATCTGAAATATTTTCGTTTTCTGTTTTTGTCCTTATTTTGCACCCAAATAACGGGAAAAAATAAAAAAGAAGTTATCTGAAATATTTTGGTTTTCTGTTTTTGTCCTTATTTTGCACATAAATAACGGGAAAAAATAAAAAAAAAGTTATCTGAAATATCTTGGTTTTCTGTTTTTGTCCTTATTTTGCACCTAAATAACGGGAAAAAAGAAATAAAAGGTATCTTAAATATTTTCGTTTTCTGTTTTTGTCCTTATTTTGCACCCAAATAATGGGAAAAAAGAAAAAAAAAGTTATTTGAAATATTTTGGTTTTCTGTTTTTGTCCTTATTTTTCACCCAAATAACGGGAAACAATAACAAAAAAGTTATTTGAAATATATTGATTTTCTGTTTTTGTCCTTATTTTGCACCTTATTTTGCACGGCAAAAAAAGAAAAAAAAGGTATCTGAAATATTTTCGTTTTCTGTTTTTGTCCTTATTTTGCACCAAAATAACGGGAAAAAATAAAAAAAAAGTTATTTGAAATATTTTGATTTTCTGTTTTTGTCCTTATTTTGCACCTAAATAACGGGAAAAAAGAAAAAAAAGGTATCTGAAATATTTTCGTTTTCTGTTTTTGTCCTTATTTTGCACCCAAATAACGGGAAAAAATAAAAAAAAGTAATTTGAAATATATTGGTTTTCTGTTTTTGTCCTTATTTTGCACCTTATTTTGCACGGGAAAAAAAGAAAAAAAAGGTATCCGAAATATTTTGGTTTTCTGTTTTTGTCCTTATTTTGCACCCAAATAACGGGAAAAAATAAAAAAAAAGTTATCTGAAATATATTGGTTTTCTGTTTTTGTCCTTACTTTGGCACCCAAATAACGGGAAAAAATAAAAAAAAAGTTATTTGAAATATATTGGTTTTCTGTTTTTGTCCTTATTTTGCACCTTATTTTGCACGGGAAAAAAAGAAAAAAAAGATATCTGAAATATTTTGGTTTTCTGTTTTTGTCCTTATTTTTCACCCAAATAACGGGAAAAAATAAAAAAAAAGTTATTTGAAATATATTGGTTTTCTGTTTTTGTCCTTATTTTGCACCTTATTTTGCACGGGAAAAAACGAAAAAAAAGGTATCTGAAATATTTTGGTTTTCTGTTTTTGTCCTTATTTTGCACCCAAATAACGGGAAAAAAAGAAAACAAAGGTATCTGAAATATTTTCGTTTTCCTTTTTTTGTCCTTATTTTGCACCAAAATAACGGGAAAAAATAAAAAAAAAGTTATTTGAAATATTTTGGTTTTCTGTTTTTGTCCTTATTTTGCACCTAAATAACTGGAAAAAAGAAAAAAAAGGTATCTGAAATATTTTCGTTTTCTGTTTTTGTCCTTATTTTGCAACCAAATAACGGGAAAAAATAAAAAAAAAGTTATTTGAAATATATTGGTTTTCTGTTTTTGTTCTTATTTTGCACCTTATTTTGCACGGGAAAAAAAGAAAAAAAAGGTATCTGAAATATTTTGGTTTTCTGTTTTTGTCTTTATTTTGCACCCAAATAACGGGAAAAAATAAAAAAAAAGTTATCTGAAATATTTTGGTTTTCTGTTTTTGTCCTTATTTTCCACCCAAATAAAGGAAAAAAAGAAAAAAAAGTTATCTCAAATATTTTGGTTTTCTGTTTTTGTCCGTACTTTGCACCCAATTAACGGGAAAAAAGAAAAAAAAAGTTATTTGAAATATTTTAGTTTTCTGTTTTTGTCCTTGTTTTGCACCCAAATAACGGGAAAAAATAAAAAAAAAGTTATTTGAAATATTTTGGTTTTCTGTTTTTGTCCTTATTTTGCACCCAAATAACGGGAAAAAAGAAAAAAAAAGTTATTTGAAATATTTTGGTTTTCTGTTTTTGTCCTTATTTTTCACCCAAATAACGGGAAAAAATAAAAAAAAAGTTATTTGAAATATATTGGTTTTCTGTTTTTGTCCTTATTTTGCACCTTATTTTGCACGGGAAAAAGAGAAAAAAAAGGTATCTGAAATATTTTGGTTTTCTGTTTTTGTCCTTATTTTGCACCCAAATAACGGGAAAAAATAAAAAAAAAGTTATCTGAAATATTTTGGTTTTCTGTTTTTGTCCTTACTTTGCACCCAAATAACGGGAAAAAATAAAAAAAAAAGTTATCTTAAATATTTTGGTTTTCTGTTTTTGTCCTTATTTTGCACCCAAATAACGGGAAAAAATAAAAAAAAAGATATCTGAAATATTTGGGTTTTCTGTTTTTGTCCTTATTTTGCACCCAAATAACGGGAAAAAAAAAAAAAAAGTTATCTGAAATAATTTGGTTTTCTGTTATTGTCTTTATTTTGCACCCAAATAACGGGAAAAATAAAAAGAAAGTTATTTGAAATATTTTGGTTTTCTGTTTTTGTCCTTATTTTGCACCTAAATAACGGGTAAAAAGAAAAAAACAGTTATCTGAAATATTTTGGTTTTCTGTTTTTGTCCTTATTTTGCACCCAAATAACGGGAAAAAATAAAAAAAAAAAGTTATTTGAAATATTTTGGTTTTCTGTTTTTGTCCTTATTTTGCACCCAAATAACGGGAAAAAATAAAAAAAAAGTTGTTTGAAATATTTTGGTTTTCTGTTTTTGTAATATTTTGCACCCAAATAACGGGAAAAAATAAAAAAAAAGTATCTGAAATATCTTGGTTTTCTGTTTTTGTCCTTATTTTGCACCTAAATAACGGGAAAAAAGAAATAAAAGGTATCTTCAATATTTTCGTTTTCTGTTTTTGTCCTTATTTTGCACCCAAATAACGGGAAAAAAGAAAAAAAAAGTTATCTCAAATATTTTGGTTTTCTATTTTTGTCCTTATTTTGCACCCAAATAACGGGAAAAAAGAAAAAAAAAGTTATTTGAAATATTTTGGTTTTCTGTTTTTGTCCTTATTTTGCACCCAAATAACGGGAAAAAATAAAAAAAAAGTTATTTGAAATATATTGGTTTTCTGTTTTTGTCCTTATTTTGCACCTTAGTTTGCACGGGAAAAAAAGAAAAAAAAGGTATCTGAAATATTTTGGTTTTCTGTTTTTGTCCTTATTTTGCACCCAAAAAACTGGAAAAAAATAAAAAAAAGTTATCTGAAATATTTTGGTTTTCTGTTTTTGTCCTTATTTTCCACCCAAATAAAGGAAAAAAAGAAAAAAAAGTTATCTCAAATATTTTGGTTTTCTGTTTTTGTCCTTATTTTGCACCCAATTAACGGGAAAAAAGAAAAAAAAAGTTATTTGAAATATTTTAGTTTTCTGTTTTTGTCCTTGTTTTGCACCCAAATAACGGGAAAAAATAAAAAAAAGTGATTTGAAATATTTTTGTTTTCTGTTTTTGTCCTTATTTTGCACCCAAATAACGGGATAAAAGAAAAAAAAAGGTATCTGAAATATTTTCATTTTCTTTTTTTGGCCTTATTTTGCACCCAAATAACGGGAAAAAATAAAAAAAAAGTTATCTGAAATATTTTGGTTTTCTGTTTTTGTCCTTATTTTGCACCCAAATAACGGGAAAAAATAAAAAAAAAGTTATTTGAAATATTTTGGTTTTCTGTTTTTGTCCTTATTTTGCACCTAAATAACGGGAAAAAAGAAAAAAAAGGTATCTGAAATATTTTCGTTTTCTGTTTTGTCCTTATTTTGCACCCAAATAACGGGAAAAAATAAAATAGAAGTTATCTGAAATATTTTGGTTTTCTGGTTTTGTCCTTATTTTGCACCTAAATAACGGGAAAAAATAAAAAAAAAGTTATCTGAAATATCTTGGTTTTCTGTTTTTGTCCTTATTTTGCACCTAAATAACGGGAAAAAAGAAATAAAAGGTATCTTAAATATTTTCGTTTTCTGTTTTTGTCCTTATTTTGCACCCAAATAATGGGAAAAAAGAAAAAAAAAGTTATTTGAAATATTTTGGTTTTCTGTTTTTGTCCTTATTTTTCACCCAAATAACGGGAAAAAATAAAAAAAAGTTATTTGAAATATATTGGTTTTCTGTTTTTGTCCTTATTTTGCACCTTATTTTGCACGGGGAAAAAAGAAAAAAAAGGTATCTGAAATATTTTCGTTTTCTGTTTTTGTCCTTATTTTGCACCAAAATAACGGGAAAAAATAAAAAAAAAGTTATTTGAAATATTTTGATTTTCTGTTTTTGTCCTTATTTTGCACCTAAATAACGGGAAAAAAGAAAAAAAAGGTATCTGAAATATTTTCGTTTTCTGTTTTTGTCCTTATTTTGCACAAAAATAACGGGAAAAAATAAAAAAAAGTTATTTGAAATATATTGGTTTTCTGTTTTTGTCCTTATTTTGCACCTTATTTTGCACGGGAAAAAAAGAAAAAAAAGGTATCTGAAATATTTTGGTTTTCTGTTTTTGTCCTTATTTTGCACCCAAATAACGGGAAAAAATAAAAAAAAAGTTATCTGAAATATTTTGGTTTTCTGTTTTTGTCCTTACTTTGGCACCCAAATAACGGGAAAAAATAAAAAAAAAGTTATTTGAAATATATTGGTTTTCTGTTTTTGTCCTTATTTTGCACCTTATTTTGCACGGGAAAAAAAGAAAAAAAAGATATCTGCTGAAATATTTTGGTTTTCTGTTTTTGTCCTTATTTTTCACCCAAATAACGGGAAAAAATAAAAAAAAAGTAATTTGAAATATATTGGTTTTCTGTTTTTGTCCTTATTTTGCACCTTATTTTGCACGGGAAAAAAAGAAAAAAAAGGTATCTGAAATATTTTGGTTTTCTGTTTTTGTCCTTATTTTGCACCCAAATAACGGGAAAAAAAGAAAACAAAGGTATCTGAAATATTTTCGTTTTCTGTTTTTGTCCTTATTTTGCACCAAAATAACGGGAAAAAATAAAAAAAAAGTTATTTGAAATAATTTGGTTTTCTGTTTTTGTCCTTATTTTGCACCTAAATAACGGGAAAAAAGAAAAAAAAGGTATCTGAAATATTTTCGTTTTCTGTTTTTGTCCTTATTTTGCACCCAAATAACGGGAAAAAATAAAAAAAAAGTTATTTGAAATATATTGGTTTTCTATTTTTGTCCTTATTTTGCACCTTATTTTGCACGGGAAAAAAAGAAAAAAAAGGTATCTGAAATATTTTGGTTTTCTGTTTTTGTCCTTATTTTGCACCCAAATAACGGGAAAAAATAAAAAAAAAGTTATCTGAAATATTTTGGTTTTCTGTTTTTGTCCTTATTTTCCACCCAAATAAAGGAAAAAAAGAAAAAAAAGTTATCTCAAATATTTTGGTTTTCTGTTTTTGTCCGTACTTTGCACCCAATTAACGGGAAAAAAGAAAAAAAAAGTTATTTGAAATATTTTAGTTTTCTGTTTTTGTCCTTGTTTTGCACCCAAATAACGGGAAAAAATAAAAAAAAAGTTATTTGAAATATTTTGGTTTTCTGTTTTTGTCCTTATTTTGCACCCAAATAACGGGAAAAAAGAAAAAAAAAGTTATTTGAAATATTTTGGTTTTCTGTTTTTGTCCTTGTTTTGCACCCAAATAACGGGAAAAAATAAAAAAACAGTTATTTGAAATATATTGGTTTTCTGTTTTTGTCCTTATTTTGCACCCAAATAACGGGAGAAAAGAAAACAAAAGGTATCTGAAATATTTTCATTTTCTTTTTTTGGCCTTATTTTGCACCCAAAGAAAAAAAAAAAGGTATCTGAAATATTTTGGTTTTCTGTTTTTGTCCTTATTTTGCACCCAAATAACGGGAAAAAATAAAAAAAAAAGTTATCTGAAATATTTTGGTTTTCTGTTTTTGTCCTTACTTTGCACCCAAATAACGGGAAAAAATAAAAAAAAAAGTTATCTTAAATATTTTGGTTTTCTGTTTTTGTCCTTATTTTGCACCCAAATAACGGGAAAAAATAAAAAAAAAGATATCTGAAATATTTGGGTTTTCTCTTTTTGTCCTTATTTTGCACCCAAATAACGGGAAAAAAGAAAAAAAAGTTATCTGAAATAATTTGGTTTTCTGTTATTGTCTTTATTTTGCACCCAAATAACGGGAAAAATAAAAAGAAAGTTATTTGAAATATTTTGGTTTTCTGTTTTTGTCCTTATTTTGCACCTAAATAACGGGTAAAAAGAAAAAAACAGTTATCTGAAATATTTTGGTTTTCTGTTTTTGTCCTTATTTTGCACCCAAATAACGGGAGAAAAGAAAACAAAAGGTATCTGAAATATTTTCATTTTCTTTTTTTGGCCTTATTTTGCACCCAAAGAAAAAAAAGGTATCTGAAATATTTTGGTTTTCTGTTTTTGTCCTTATTTTGCACTCAAATAACGGGAAAAAATAAAAAAAAAGTTATCTGAAATATTTTGGTTTTCTGTTTTTGTCCTTACTTTGCACCCAAATAACGGGAAAAAATAAAAAAAAAAGTTATCTTAAATATTTTGGTTTTCTGTTTTTGTCCTTATTTTGCACCCAAATAACGGGAAAAAATAAAAAAAAAAGATATCTGAAATATTTGGGTTTTCTGTTTTTGTCCTTATTTTGCACCCAAATAACGGGAAAAAAGAAAAAAAAGTTATCTGAAATAATTTGGTTTTCTGTTATTGTCTTTATTTTGCACCCAAATAACGGGAAAAATAAAAAGAAAGTTATTTGAAATATTTTGGTTTTCTGTTTTTGTCCTTATTTTGCACCTAAATAACGGGTAAAAAGAAAAAAACAGTTATCTGAAATATTTTGGTTTTCTGTTTTTGTCCTTATTTTGCACCCAAATAACGGGAAAAAATAAAAAAAAAAAGTTATTTGAAATATATTGGTTTTCTGTTTTTGTCCTTATTTTGCACCCAAATAACGGGAAAAAATAAAAAAAAAGTAGTTTGAAATATTTTGGTTTTCTGTTTTTGTACTTATTTTGCACCCAAATAACGGGAAAAAATAAAAAAAAAGTATCTGAAATATCTTGGTTTTCTGTTTTTGTCCTTATTTTGCACCTAAATAACGGGAAAAAAGAAATAAAAGGTATCTTCAATATTTTCGTTTTCTGTTTTTGTCCTTATTTTGCACCCAAATAACGGGAAAAAATAAAAAAAAAGTAGTTTGAAATATTTTGGTTTTCTGTTTTTGTACTTATTTTGCACCCAAATAACGGGAAAAAATAAAAAAAAAGTATCTGAAATATCTTGGTTTTCTGTTTTTGTCCTTATTTTGCACCCAAATAACGGGAAAAAATAAAAAAAAAGTTATTTGAAATATTTTGGTTTTCTGTTTTTGTTATTATTTTGCACCCAAATAACGGGAAAAAAGAAAAAAAAAGTTATCTCAAATATTTTGGTTTTCTATTTTTGTCCTTATTTTGCACCCAAATAACGGGAAAAAAGAAAAAAAAAGTTATTTGAAATATTTTGGTTTTCTGTTTTTGTCCTTATTTTGCACCCAAATAACGGGAAAAAATAAAAAAAAAGTTATTTGAAATATATTGGTTTTCTGTTTTTGTCCTTATTTTGCACCTTATTTTGCACGGGAAAAAAAGAAAAAAAAGGTATCTGAAATATTTTGGTTTTCTGTTTTTGTCCTTATTTTGCACCCAAAAAACTGGAAAAAAATAAAAAAAAGTTATCTGAAATATTTTGGTTTTCTGTTTTTGTCCTTATTTTCCACCCAAATAAAGGAAAAAAAGAAAAAAAAGTTATCTCAAATATTTTGGTTTTCTGTTTTTGTCCTTATTTTGCACCCAATTAACGGGAAAAAAGAAAAAAAAAGTTATTTGAAATATTTTAGTTTTCTGTTTTTGTCCTTGTTTTGCACCCAAATAACGGGAAAAAATAAAAAAAAAGTGATTTGAAATATTTTTGTTTTCTGTTTTTGTCCTTATTTTGCACCCAAATAACGGGATAAAAGAAAAAAAAAGGTATCTGAAATATTTTCATTTTCTTTTTTTGGCCTTATTTTGCACCCAAATAACGGGAAAAAATAAAAAAAAAGTTATCTGAAATATTTTGGTTTTCTGTTTTTGTCCTTATTTTGCACCCAAATAACGGGAAAAAATAAAAAAAAAGTTATTTGAAATATTTTGGTTTTCTGTTTTTGTCCTTATTTTGCACCTAAATAACGGGAAAAAAGAAAAAAAAGGTATCTGAAATATTTTCGTTTTCTGTTTTGTCCTTATTTTGCACCCAAATAACGGGAAAAATAAAATAGAAGTTATCTGAAATATTTTGGTTTTCTGTTTTTGTCCTTATTTTGCACCTAAATAACGGGAAAAAATAAAAAAAAAGTTATCTGAAATATCTTGGTTTTCTGTTTTTGTCCTTATTTTGCACCTAAATAACGGGAAAAAAGAAATAAAAGGTATCTTAAATATTTTCGTTTTCTGTTTTTGTCCTTATTTTGCACCCAAATAATGGGAAAAAAGAAAAAAAAAGTTATTTGAAATATTTTGGTTTTCTGTTTTTGTCCTTATTTTTCACCCAAATAACGGGAAAAAATAAAAAAAAGTTATTTGAAATATATTGGTTTTCTGTTTTTGTCCTTATTTTGCACCTTATTTTGCACGGGGAAAAAAGAAAAAAAAGGTATCTGAAATATTTTCGTTTTCTGTTTTTGTCCTTATTTTGCACCAAAATAACGGGAAAAAATAAAAAAAAAGTTATTTGAAATATTTTGATTTTCTGTTTTTGTCCTTATTTTGCACCTAAATAACGGGAAAAAAGAAAAAAAAGGTATCTGAAATATTTTCGTTTTCTGTTTTTGTCCTTATTTTGCACAAAAATAACGGGAAAAAATAAAAAAAAGTTATTTGAAATATATTGGTTTTCTGTTTTTGTCCTTATTTTGCACCTTATTTTGCACGGGAAAAAAAGAAAAAAAAGGTATCTGAAATATTTTGGTTTTCTGTTTTTGTCCTTATTTTGCACCCAAATAACGGGAAAAAATAAAAAAAAAGTTATCTGAATTATTTTGGTTTTCTGTTTTTGTCCTTACTTTGGCACCCAAATAACGGGAAAAAATAAAAAAAAAGTTATTTGAAATATATTGGTTTTCTGTTTTTGTCCTTATTTTGCACCTTATTTTGCACGGGAAAAAAAGAAAAAAAAGATATCTGCTGAAATATTTTGGTTTTCTGTTTTTGTCCTTATTTTTCACCCAAATAACGGGAAAAAATAAAAAAAAAGTAATTTGAAATATATTGGTTTTCTGTTTTTGTCCTTATTTTGCACCTTATTTTGCACGGGAAAAAAAGAAAAAAAAGGTATCTGAAATATTTTGGTTTTCTGTTTTTGTCCTTATTTTGCACCCAAATAACGGGAAAAAAAGAAAACAAAGGTATCTGAAATATTTTCGTTTTCTGTTTTTGTCCTTATTTTGCACCAAAATAACGGGAAAAAATAAAAAAAAAGTTATTTGAAATAATTTGGTTTTCTGTTTTTGTCCTTATTTTGCACCTAAATAACGGGAAAAAAGAAAAAAAAGGTATCTGAAATATTTTCGTTTTCTGTTTTTGTCCTTATTTTGCACCCAAATAACGGGAAAAAATAAAAAAAGTTATTTGAAATATATTGGTTTTCTGTTTTTGTCCTTATTTTGCACCTTATTTTGCACGGGAAAAAAAGAAAAAAAAGGTATCTGAAATATTTTGGTTTTCTGTTTTTGTCCTTATTTTGCACCCAAATAACGGGAAAAAATAAAAGAAAAGTTATCTGAAATATTTTGGTTTTCTGTTTTTGTCCTTATTTTCCACCCAAATAAAGGAAAAAAAGAAAAAAAAGTTATCTCAAATATTTTGGTTTTCTGTTTTTGTCCGTACTTTGCACCCAATTAACGGGAAAAAAGAAAAAAAAAGTTATTTGAAATATTTTAGTTTTCTGTTTTTGTCCTTGTTTTGCACCCAAATAACGGGAAAAAATAAAAAAAAAGTTATTTGAAATATTTTGGTTTTCTGTTTTTGTCCTTATTTTGCACCCAAATAACGGGAAAAAAGAAAAAAAAAGTTATTTGAAATATTTTGGTTTTCTGTTTTTGTCCTTATTTTTCACCCAAATAACGGGAAAAAATAAAAAAAAAGTTATTTGAAATATATTGGTTTTCTGTTTTTGTCCTTATTTTGCACCTTATTTTGCGCGGGAAAAAAAGAAAAAAAAGGTATCTGAAATATTTTTGTTTTCTGTTTTTGTCCTTATTTTGCACCCAAATAACGGGAAAAAATAAAAAAAAAGTTATCTGAAATATTTTGGTTTTCTGTTTTTGTCCTTACTTTGCACCCAAATAACGGGAAAAAATAAAAAAAAAAGTTATCTTAAATATTTTGGTTTTCTGTTTTTGTCCTTATTTTGCACCCAAATAACGGGAAAAAATAAAAAAAAAGGTATCTGAAATATTTTGGTTTTCTGTTTTTGTCCTTATTTTGCACCCAAATAACGGGAAAAAAGAAAAAAAAGTTATCTGAAATAATTTGGTTTTCTGTTATTGTCTTTATTTTGCACCCAAATAACGGGAAAAATAAAAAGAAAGTTATTTGAAATATTTTGGTTTTCTGTTTTTGTCCTTATTTTGCACCTAAATAACGGGTAAAAAGAAAAAAACAGTTATCTGAAATATTTTGGTTTTCTGTTTTTGTCCTTATTTTGCACCCAAATAACGGGAAAAAATAAAAAAAAAAAGTTATTTGAAATATTTTGGTTTTCTGTTTTTGTCCTTATTTTGCACCCAAATAACGGGAAAAAATAAAAAAAAAGTTGTTTGAAATATTTTGGTTTTCTGTTTTTGTACTTATTTTGCACCCAAATAACGGGAAAAAATAAAAAAAAAGTTATCTGAAATATTTTGCTTTTCTGTTTTTGTCCTTATTTTGCACCCAAATAACGAGAAAAAATAAAAAAAAAGTTATCTGAAATATCTTGGTTTTCTGTTTTTGTCCTTATTTTACACCTAAATAACGGGAAAAAAGAAATAAAAGGTATCTTAAATATTTTCGTTTTCTGTTTTTGTCCTTATTTTGCACCCAAATAACAGGAAAAAATAAAAAAAAAGTTATTTGAAATATTTTGGTTTTCTGTTTTTGTCCTTATTTTGCACCCAAATAACGGGAAAAAAGAAAAAAAAAGTTATCTCAAATATTTTGGTTTTCTGTTTTTGTCCTTATTTTGCACCCAAATAACGGGAAAAAAGAAAAAAAAAGTTATTTGAAATATTTTGGTTTTCTGTTTTTGTCCTTATTTTGCACCCAAATAACGGGAAAAAATAAAAAAAAAGTTATTTGAAATATATTGGTTTTCTGTTTTTGTCCTTATGTTGCACCTTATTTTGCACGGGAAAAAAAGAAAAAAAAGGTATCTGAAATATTTTCGTTTTCTGTTTTTGTCCTTATTTTGCACCCAAATAACGGGAAAAATTAAAAAAAAGTTATTTGAAATATTTTGGTTTTCTGTTTTTGTTCTTATTTTGCACCTAAATAACGGGAACAAAGAAAAAAAAGGTATCTGAAATATTTTGGTTTTCTGTTTTTGTCCTTATTTTGCACCCAAATAACGGGAAAAAACAAAAAAAAAGGTAACTGAAATATTTTGGTTTTCTGTTTTTGTCCTTATTTTGCACCCAAATAACGGGAAAAAATATAAAAAAAGTTATCTGAAATATTTTGGTTTTCTGTTTTTGTCCTTACTTTGCACACAAATAACGGGAAAACATAAAAAAAAAGTTATCTTAAATATTTTGGTTTTCTGTTTTTGTCCTTATTTTGCACCCAAATAAAGGGAAAAAATAAAAAAAAAGATATCTGAAATATTTTGGTTTTCTGTTTTTGTCCTTATTTTGCACCCAAATAACGGGAAAAAAGAAAAAAAAGTTATCTGAAATAATTTGGTTTTCTGTTATTGTCTTTATTTTGCACCCAAATAACGGGAAAAATAAAAAGAAAGTTATTTGAAATATTTTGGTTTTCTGTTTTTGTCCTTATTTTGCACCTAAATAACGGGTAAAAAGAAAAAAACAGTTATCTGAAATATTTTGGTTTTCTGTTTTTGTCCTTATTTTGCACCCAAATAACGGGAAAAAATAAAAAAAAAAAGTTATTTGAAATATTTTGGTTTTCTGTTTTTGTCCTTATTTTGCACCCAAATAACGGGAAAAAATTAAAAAAAAGTTCTTTGAAATATTTTGGTTTTCTGTTTTTGTACTTATTTTGCACCCAAATAACGGGAAAAAATAAAAAAAAAGTTATTTGAAATATTTTGGTTTTCTGTTTTTGTCCTTATTTTGCACCCAAATAACGGGAAAAAATAAAAAAAAAGTTATTTGAAATATTTTGGTTTTCTTTTTTTGTCCTTATTTTGCACCTAAATAATATAAAAAAATAGAAAAAAAGTTATTTGAAATATTTTGGTTTTCTGTTTTTGTCCTTATTTTGCACCCAAATAACGGGAAAAAATAAAAAAAAAGTTATTTGAAATATTTTGGTTTTCTTTTTTTGTCCTTATTTTGCACCCAAATAATATAAAAAAATAGAAAAAAAGTTATTTGAAATATTTTGGTTTTCTGTTTTTGTCCTTATTTTGCACCCAAATAACGGGAAAAAATAAAAAAAAAAAGTTATTTGAAATATTTTGGTTTTCTTTTTTTGTCCTTATTTTGCACCCAAATAAAGGGAAAAAATAAAAAAAAAGATATCTGAAATATTTTGGTTTTCTGTTTTTGTCCTTATTTTGCACCCAAATAACGGGAAAAAAAAAAATAAGTAATTTGAAATATTTTGGTTTTCTGTTTTTGTCCTTATTTTGCACCCAAATAAAGGGAAAAAATAAAAAAAAAGTTATTTGAAATTTTTTGGTTTTCTGTTTTTGTCCTTATTTTGCACCCAAATAACGGGAAATAATAAAAAAAAAGTTATTTGAAATATTTTGGTTTTCTGTTTTTGTCCTTATTTTGCGCCCAAATAACGGGAAAAAATAAAAAAGAAGTTAT